>CAIGRP010072304.1:0-16873 GCA_903798385.1 Fraxinus cuspidata | reverse complement strand
GATTTATTCACGAAAGCTCTGAATGGGGCGCGCGTTGCTTATCGTTGTAACAAGTTGGGCATGATTAATATCTATGTTCCAACTTGAGGGGGAGTGTTAGTGTAAGTAATTATATAGTGGCTTAATTATAAGGATTGACTTAATTATAGAATTCTTCCTTCCTAATTTAGATTTCTCAATCTGTATATATATGTATCTTCTCATATGAATAAATATATTCTATCTTTCTCAATTACAATACCCTACAACAAAAAGGGAGAGCTGAACGTAAAAACCGTCACCTTCTAGAAATTGTCCGTGCTCCCATGTTCACATCTAATCTTCCAAAGCATTTATGGGGAAACGTTGTCCTTACTACTGCATATCTGATTAATCAAAGGCCCTCTTGTGTCCTCCAGTTCTACACCAAAGCATACCCAACCACACGACTCATCTTCAAATTACCAATAAAAGTCTTTGGGTGCTCAACTTTTGTCCATGTTCCACTACATCTTTGTAGTAAACTCTATTCAAAGGCCATTAAATGTGTGTTTCTTGGGTATTCTCCTACTTGAAAAGGGAAAAAATGTTATTCTCCAGAAAAGTAAAAATTCTATAACACTATAGATGTAACATTCTTTGAAAATCAATCTTTCTACCCAAAACTCATTTTCAAGGAGAGAATTCCGGCATCAGAAGAGGAGAAAATATAAGTTTTGGCAACTATACCCTATCTCAGCTATAGCTATACTACCTAAGCCAACTACATCCATCTCACCCGAGCAAACCTTGCTCATTCCTCCTCAGTCTCCAATTGAACCAGTAGAATCTGTCATCAAATCTTTGACTCTTAAGTGTAGGTGAAAAAGGCAAAAAACTCAAAGTTTACTCCAAAAGGCCGAAAATTGACAAAGGGACAGAGGATCCAATTCTTCTCGAGCATGGCCAAGCATCCAATCCAAGTTATAACCATGTGAATTCAAGTAACATCGAAAGTCCATCTGGTTCTATTTCCTTCTCATATGATGATCTTGAGGTTCCTTCAAGTAACATCGAAAGACCATCTGGTTCTATTTCCTTCTCATATGATGATCTTGAGGTTCCCAATGTCCGAAGGAAAGGAGTCAGGTCTTGTACTCAGCGCCCCATATCCAATTTCGTATCATACGATAGTCTCTCACCCGTATACATGCCTTTATCTCTAGTCCGTCATTTAAAGAGATTCCAAACAGTGTTCAAGAGGCTATGAAATGTCCAAAATGGAAAGAGGCCATAACTGAAAAAATCCGAGGTCTCAACAAAAATGGCACATAGGTTCTTACAGAACTTCCAAAAGGAAAAAGACAGGTCAGATGTAAATGGATCGTCAATTTGAAAAACAATGCAAATGAAATCTTAGACGAGGGTTTAAGAGCAAGAAAAATTTCAGCAAAGTGTGTAAATTGAAGAAATCATTGTATGTGTTGAGACAATCACCAAGAGCATGGTTCGAACAATTCACAAGGATTGTGAAGAAATATGGTTACTCACATGGACAATGTCACAACACTTTCTTTACCAAATATTCACCTGATCGGAATCTCACTCTTCTCATGTATACGAGGACGACATCATTGTCACAAGAAACAATCATGACGAGATGAGCCCGTTAAAGTCTATTACTGCATCAGAATTTGAGATTAAGGATCTCATAAATCTAACATAATTCCTCGGCATGGAAGTAGCCCGCTCAAGAAGGGAATGACTATTCCCCAGAAAAAACACTCTTGACCTGCTTAAGGAAACAAGTATGCTCGGCTGCAAACCGGCGGATACTCCTGTGGACTCAATATGTAAGATCGGGATGAAGGAAGGTAGTGCTCCAGTCGACAAAGGAAGATATCATCGACTAGTGGGAAGACTAATTTTTTTTGTCTCACACAAGACTTGACATCAGATTCTCTGTGGGTGTTAGCCAATCCATGAATAATCCAACTGGGGAACATATGAAAGTTGTATACTATACTCTGATATTTGAAAATGACACCAGGCAAGGGACTATTCCAATCAAAAGAGGAACAATAAGAGCATTGAAGTCTACTCGGATGCAAACCGGGCAGGTTCATAACTGACTGCCGATCCACTTCTGGTTACTAGACCTATGTATGAGGAAATTTAGTCACTTGATGAAGCCAAAAAAAAAACAATCTGTTGTAGCTAGGATCAATGCAGAATTTGAATTTCAAGCTACGGCTCTTAGCACATGCAAAGTAATATGGCAAAAAGGACTCCTAGATGAACTAAAGATCTGATGTGATTACCCAACAAATGTATTGTCACAATCTAGCCACTATCAGCATAGCTAAATATCCAGATCATGATAGAACAAAGCATGTGGAGATTGACAAACACTTTATCAAGGAGAAAATAGAAGCGGGGAATCACCAAGATGATCTATACTCCTACACACCTTAAGACTGCAGATATACTTACAAAGACACTTCCGAGAATCAACTTCGACCACCTAGTTTCCAAGCTGGGAATGATTAATATCTATTGCCCAGCTTGAGGGGGAGTATAGAATTTAGGAGTTAATTCTGTAGGGTAGACCCAAGTGATCTCGGGTTGACTTTTACATGTATCATATGTATTTATTTAATTATGTTTAGCTATCCTAGTTTCATATTTTTCTCTGATTTGGTTAGAAATGTTTGTTTCCTAAAATAGCGGCTAGAATCAAGGAATGTGAATCAACCTGTGATTTCTCATCCTATACCTGGATATATTCAGCATTCTCTGTGATTAATGAAACAAGTCGTTTCACCATCATATTCTAAAGAAATTCATACTAGAGAAGGAAAAAAGAAGGAAGATAGTGGTAAGAAAATTGACCAAGAAAACAAAAGAAAAAAAGGAAGGTAAAAGATGGGAGGAAGAATGGCAATGGTCAAGAGTGGCTTGGGCTGATCTTGAAGACAAATAGTAAGCGAGGTTTAAGAAGACAGCAATCAAACATTCATCTTGACTTTGATTCATTAACAGGGAAACGGTTATAGAAACATTATTCAACCACAGATCTGATAAACAGAGAAAAGATTTACCACAAGGAGGATATAAGAAGAATGGATGCAATGCCTGATTAAATCCAATAATATTAATTGCAACATTGTGTTTGCCATCTTACACGTCTCCTCAAAAGAATGGGCAACACTTGCTCCAGATAATATTCAGGTTCTGATTTTCGTGGAACCCGCATGGTATATGGTGGTTTTTCCATTGACCTCATGAAATTTTCTGGGACCCTTTTAACAATAGGGACATCCTTCGCAATGTAAGAGATGAACCAATCAACATCAAAAATGTCAGAGAAGTCACTGCATATGGACAAGAAATCTAGATGAGAAAAGATGTTAAACTTAAAACAGGGTATTGTGATACAATGGCAAAATCATAAAATCATGGATTTAAATTATAATTCCATAACCATTGAGTTTGTGGGATACCATGACTAATATTCAAAAACTCTTTCTTCAATGAGTAAAAGTAAATGAAATCGCAACCTTTCATCCTTCCAGTAAGAATGGTGATCCAGTTCTGGTACAACCAAAGTAGCATTCAATATCCTTGCAACAACTACAGCATCAGTTATCTGAAGAGTCAGAAACAGATTCATGATTTTAGTCTATTGAGACAGAAATGAAACTGAACTTAAAAAGAAAGAGAAAGAGAAGAAAGAAATAACTATGCATGGTGCTAAATCCGGAGTCTCAGGAACAAATAGAGGGGAGAGAATGAAAGACTTACTCCTGTTCTTTGTTGGTTGAGTCCCCCACTAGTTGCAATAAGTAAATAGCCATTTGAGAAGTGCTCCCTTACAGCAGCTGTAAATCATAATCGACATTGTTAAAATCTGACTTTATAGAATTGACAAACAAGAAGAGTAAATGAGGAAGTAATGAGCCAACCAAACAAAGCCAGATTTAAGGTGCTCTAAAATGCACAGTTAGTCTTTCAAGCTACGTATGTCCTGATCATGGTTTATTTACTCTGGTCAAGCCAAACCTGAGCCAAGCTAGAACTTCTAGATTAATAAGAATTTTTACAAGTTATTGCCCTTATCAAGAGGAACTTGAGCCAAGATTGTCTTTATATAAGCTTAAACGTGGTGAAAGTCAGCTAATTGTATCTGATGACCCGTGCTTGAATGAACTTTAAATGAACCAGGTCCATAACAAGCCTAAATAACTTGGTCCATTTTACAGTCAGGGTAAGTAAGGGCAAATCGTTAGTTGACGTTATTTAGCAAGAAGTATGGTAATGGAATCTGCAGTAGAAACATAGATTTCATTAGACAGCACATGAAACACATTTCAGATGAAATGGAGAGTTTAGTTCTACCTGTAAGATGTGAACACCATTCAACATGATAATCTGGAAAGAAATACATGTCCATGTGTACCACATTACATGATATCCTCGCATACAAGCACAAAAATATTGCAAGGGTTCAAAATATTAAATTCATCTGAGAACTATGGTTTTGATAAATAGTCATCTGTATGACATATGTTAATACATACATGTACTGTGTAAAAATTAAAGGGTTCAAATTAAATACTGCAAAGGGTTAACTTAGGGCACAAATTTACCAAGTGTGATCAAGCAAACAAGCAAAATGAGTTCACAATGAAGTAATGAGAAAAACAAATTCAAGTGATGGAGATTTCATTGAAGACTTCAACAAAATTCATTTGAAGCGTAAAAGTTGAAGGTAGATTCTGATTTGTTTCTTGTATTTTGATATATTAACAGACTGAGAATTAATTCTCAATTTCTTAGTTTGGAAACTTTCTATTTCTGTGAAGAATTTTAAGTGCAGATAAGACTGGTATTTCAGAATAGTAAAGAAATTTGATAAATATCAGGTGACACTAAAATTCATCACTACGTTTTTCTCCATATTCTCGGATTCTTCTTATCTCTTCCTCTCTGTTCATTGTGTCTTTTGTATTACAGCAATTGGTACAGAGCCATTCTTTGGCAAAGCCCTTCCCACACAAAAAAAGTTGTTTGCAGTTATTCTTCACAAAAAAAAAAAAAAAGTGTCTCAGTACTCTCCATTATAAAACTATTCTTGGTGAAATTCATTAACATAAAAAGCAGCAGTCAAAATTCACTAAAAGCTCTTCATCTTTTTTGACTGTGCTTTCTTTTGTTGCCAGAAGCCATTATTACAGACAATAAACAGAAAAAGATGTTGTATTCAGGTAAAAAGATGAAAGAACAATTGACGGTGGCTGAAACAAGCTTCTTTATCCTACATTTTCTTGGGATGAACTCTCGCCTTTTGCTTGACCAAATTAAGGATCTTCTTTCAGAAGCTTATATCCATACAAGTTGCTTTATATCTCCCCCAAAGAAGGTGTTGGTTGCAGAAGAACTTTTGAAGAATTCAGGTCTTGATGTAAAAGTTACAGTAGCTAGCATCAGGGTGGGAAAAAATGAATCACACCAGCATATGATGATGATAAAAATGAAGGATGCCTTTGCATAAATCGTATTAATCCTTCTAAGATTTATATGACAACTATCGAGTTTATTAAAAGAGAGTGATGATATTTGAATTTGTGCCCAGAGTCAAGTCATGTGCCATCATGTTGGATCTAGAATGCAATCAAGTGATTATTGAAATATTCCACAACGCTTCCTTCAGATTGTAAGAAATTATCATGTTAGAGATTAACTTCACATCCATGGAAACAATCATGACTATTGTATTAGAAGAAAGATAAGAAATATCACAAGATCTACTCGGCCCCTTTCGGCTAGCGTGAAAAGGAACAACAAGAAGCTTCTGGGAATTGCCAAATACTGGTTAAAGAATCGCAAAACTAAAGTGACAAGCTTAAACCTTATCTATCACACACTATATATCTTTAGTCTATGAATGACTATGGTGAATCGTCCTCTGTGTGCCAAGTGACAACCACTAAAGTCGGATAAGGTGATGACAATACCTCTAGCTACAAGTTGGGTTATCAAGAGGACTTCAGCTAGTGCTTCCCTAGATTGATTGCAGGTGACTCGTGTCGTTACTTAAACAAGAGAAGTGTTCTGGAGAATTGGAGATAAAAACCTACTGTGAGAATAGATTGCACAAATCACTTATGAGTACAACAGCAAAAGAGAGTGGAAAAAAATCTGCGAATGATGCAGATTTCATAAAAAGGGCAGATTATAGCTGACCATTTGGTACCAAATCAACATACAAACTGTTCCTATTGATTTGAGTGCTCAAATGTTAGCGAAGGTGGTATTCGAACCAGAGGGTTATCCGAGTTGAGTCATTTCAGTCAGGAGAAATTATAGAGATTTTGTTGAAGACTTTGCAAACATTCAAATATGTACTCGTTATGTATTTCCTTGCCATATTTAGAAAAAAAAACTTTCCTTTTTTATTTCAGTTTATTCCATTCTTGTCAGGAATTTTAAGTAAAAGAGAGATTAGTATTTTTGAATAACTTAGACAATTGATTTGATAAATTTAGAAACATTAACAATCCTCTTTATATCATTCTCCAATTTTCCCTCTTTCTCTATCCCTTTCTATATCAAGTTCTTACATCCGTCCTTGTGTGAGGATACTGTTAAATTTGATCCCATTTTAAAGTGAATTTGCTTTCAATACTGTCAATGAGAGCAACAGAGATCATGGAGATTGACGAAGATCACTAAGATTGACGTAAATTATGACTTATTATAATTATGTATATAATAATATTTACCACATTTAGGTTGATTACATCTACCATAGTTAGATTGATATCATAGTATTTAAGGTAATACTCTTGCTATGTAATGCAAGGAATCCCTCAAGGAAAGATCTCAAAAGTTTGTATGATATGAAAATCTACCTAGTAGACTTTATACTGAATCCTCGATTTTCTTTGATCAAAACTCAGCCACTCAGGTGGGGATTTCTTGTGGTGGTCTATGATTGACAAGATTTTTGTCAACATGTGACCCTTGTGGTGGTCGAAGGTTGACAGAATTTTTGTCAACGTGTGACCCTTGTGGTGGTCGACGGTTGACAGAATTTTTGTCAACGTCTGACTTTTCGGTGCGGTGTAGTTCGTGTCATCTCAAACATATTTTGATCTCCCTAGTTTCTATCTCTATTTTACCCTTCCGCTTCTCATTGTCAAAATATATATTAAAAAAAATAAAACCCCCTTTTTCTGTTATTTCTGTATGTGAGAAAGGTGTGTGTTCTGTGTGTTTCTGTGCTGTAGCCAATACAAACAAATCCCAAATCTTCATATTGACCATTATGCTTGCAAATCCGCAAGAATGATCATTACATATAAATATATATATATATATATATATATATATATATATAGAAACAAGATGTATACATAATCACAGAAATCTGTATACTGGTGTTGAGTGTTGAAACTGACAGAAGGGTATTATGGTGCAGCACACTCCTGTTTTTGGCCGACACAATAGTTTCAATGGGCCTCTCAGTTTGGATGTCCAACAGAATCAATGTGGGACCGGAGATGATGGGTTTGGGTAAAAGCAGATATCTTGATGGAGTTGGAGTTGATCCTGAGGTTGATGGAATATCAAGGACATGGTGTTTTTGATAATTTCAGAAATAATCATGAGTAATCCTTCTTGCATGGCAAGAAACCCTTTTTAGGAACCATCCCCCAATATCCAAACTTTCTGTCTTCAACTAACAATTTCATGAATTTCAGTTCCAGGCCCAGTTTGTGCAACAATCAGCACTTGTACCAGTGGGAGGAACAGTTGAGTATTGAAAATATGAGGAGAGAATAGTTTTTGTTGGCAAAAGATCAAACCTGGAGTGGGATTTTGATTTTCAAATAGGAAGAAGGGCTGACACTGTCTAGACGTGAGATGGTTTTATCAGAGGTGTTGGAATTCTTGAGTGATGCGATAACAAATCTGTTTGGAAGTCAATATTTGCAGAAGCTTTTCATGGTGTACAATGTGGAAAAGAATATTAGGTTTATATTGAGTTGTTTTGTGGGCAGTCCATTGGGGCTTATTTTGGAAGGGTGAATTGTGGCCTATGCGTGTTATTATTTTTGGGCTGCCCATTGGAGTTGGGCTCCTTTTTTACACTAGTTTCTTGTCAACAAATTGATACTTCTTGATCATCCGGCATCAATTTAAGCGGAATGTCAATTAGATCAAAAAAGATATGGAGATTAACGAAAATCACAAAGATTGACGTATATTATGACTTAACATAATTATATACATAATTATAATTATCATACTTAGGTTGATTATATCTACCATATTTAGATTGATACCATAATTGTACCAAGAGAATACTCTTCCTATATAATGCAAGAAATCCATCGAGGGAATATCATTCATTCAAAAGGTTGTCAAATACTGTATCATTTTGTCTAACAAAACACTAGTTAAAACATTTATTGTCCTTTGCTATGCAAAATGAAAATAGCATAAACAACAAATCACATAGCAGAACTCAAACACTGATACAAAGATGTAACAGATCAAGATCTTTCTAACATAACATAGGGCAGTATTTCCACAAAGTTCTCTACAGAAAATCCAATGCATTTCAACTATAACAAACATAAAGAGACTTACGAGCAAAATGAGGTCCTCTTTCGCAGCACGCAAAATAGAAGTTTGAAAACTTCGATCTCCATATATCAATTGGAGCACGATTACCCTTATCCTAGAGTACAGGAACAACAAGAGTTTCATGAGTTCGAAATTTTGTCATAGATTTTTTTTCCTATAGTTAGTTAAAACTTTGCAAATTGACGTAACTGAATTCTCAACAGTACACATGATGTGACTAATTAGAGATTGAGATATGCAGATAATAATATCCAATTATCTCTGGCCAACAAGAATGCAATTAATAATATCCCAATGGAAATGAAGTGCAGACCTATTAATTCTCTTAAAGAAAATAACTGTTGCAGTCCAATAGCATATGATGGATATCTGATGTCTATTTGCTTACAATAAATAAACGCACTTTTGCATTTTTCATGTGTAATAGAATTCCATAAGATGAGGCAGCATTAGGTCAACTATGCTAAATAGGAGAATGTTCCACATATCCACGTCTAAGTTGTCAAAAGCCATCAACATCCTAAAACCAGGAATTTTAAGAGCTAAATCAACTCCAATACAGAAACCTGTCGGTCTACATCCACTAGTTCTATCATCAAACAACTATCGGGAGCCATCTGAAAGAACTTAAGTCGTGAAAGACTTCTCCTGCTCAAATTGAATATCTAACCTCCACCACTGGCCTCACAAAATGATACACTTCCCTAAAATACAATCTGCATAAATCCAGTTTCCAACACAAGCTCTTCAAAACAGAATATTACAAAAGAGACAATATCACTCAAACGGATAAATAATGAACAAACAAATGACAAGACCACTTAAAGACAATATTAAAGACAATATCACTCCAACGAATAAATAATAAACAAACAAATTACCAGATCACCCCGAAAATTACCGCGCCCAACGCAATAAAAGAAAAAGAAGACTTGAAAACAAAAAAATGAGCACTATATGTAAAACGAAGAATGTTCATGTAGTATTCCTCTTGTTAATGTATATTTCTACCATGTACATGGTTGTTGACGGCCAGCATAAAATTTTGTTATATGGTTCTATGAAACCTTATACTGATTTTATTAGGACATTTCCTACTAGCAACATGCTGATAACGGATCCCAGGTGAAGCGACACATGGGGCAGAGGTTATAAAGGTGCACCTCATAAGCAACTTGGCACTTTGGCACCCCAAGAGTGCATTAAAATAAGCAAGGTTCCTACAATCTATTGGACAGAGTTGGGTAAATAAGCCAGTCCAAGATAACAGAATTAGGAGAGGAACTTGTAATATAGAAACACTTAACAAAAAAATCATTATAACTAGTAGATGTGATGCGCATGAGGAAACCTTGTAAAAGTTAAATGAGCTGGGGATAAGAAAATTAAGCCCTATATGGTGGCCTTTTTTTCGAAAATACATTGTTTTGAATAGTGAATTTTTGGAGAATGTATGGTTAAAAAGTAAGGAAATTTTTGGGGTTACATGTAGAACATTTTATCATGTGAATGTATGGTTGAAAATGAGTGTAGAAAAAAGAATTTTGAAAGAATGGGAGACAAATGAGGGCTAAACTTCTTGGAAACATTTTGGGGAATACATTTGACCGAGGCAATCTTCAGTCAAGATAAGATTTCATAGGGAGAGATTGAATGTTCCACTACAAATGTAACTCAAGATACAAAAGATGGAAATTTTTGGATTTATAGATCAAAATGAAGGTAATATTATTTTGTATTTTTTAGGTAATTAATGATTTGGTGTTAGTTAAATCCATGCTTCAAAAAGAGGCGCCCAATTAACAACTTTTGGAAATGGGCTAAAGTTTTAGTCAAATAAATTTCCAGAATTGGAAGGTAGATAGGTAAGTGCACAGGTCTGCAAGGTAGGTGAGCATAACTACAACGCAGGATGGATGTACTTGATGTTGCTATTAAGAAATGGAGAAAAAAAAAAATAGGAAACAATTTCGGGTTTACCTAACAATATGGTGAAACCTATACGGTGGAATAACAAGTGAGTGTTAACAATAGAGTTTCAAGAGCAAAATGGAATCCATGATGCTGAATGAGATGGCTAGTTGCTTTAGAAACATAGAGAGAGATTTTACGAGAACTTAAGCGTGTAAAACAACCTAATAAGGAAACACGGTCACACACTGAAGACTGAAAAAAATGCTACAGAAACTAAAAGGAAAAAACGTGGAATTTTTTGAGAAGTTTAAGATAGCTAAATAAAAAACCAAGAGGAAGATTTGAAAGTCCCATGCAAAAGAATATTATATGCTGTATAGCCATCTTGAAACCAGGGACAACAGGAAACTATTAACAAGTTATCTCGATAGTGGGAAAAGGGAAGTAGAAATCTAAAGAATGTTAAGTGCATTAAAGATGAGAACCTAACAGTATTGTTTCATAGCAAAGAGATCACAAAAAGACAAGAATTATTTGGACACATTATTTATTGAAGGCATAGACTGAATATTGGAATTTATCAACTCCATACTGAACAAGAAGATAATTTATACTAGAAGAATTCAATATCCAAAGATGGGGGAGGCTACGACCCTTGGCCTCATGGAATTCCTATTGAAGTGTGGAAGTTCTTGTGTTACAAAATGTATGTTCAACAAAATTGTTAAGTGAGAGATCTTACAAAATAAAAAGGAGGACGAACAATGGAAAAGTGTTGGGTGCCTATTTATAAGAATAAATGAGATAATTCAAAATGTATGAATTAAATAGGTATTGAGTTTATGAATTACAAATTTAAGGAGGCCTAGTTTTTTCTTGTTATTGCTCTTACATGGTTGTTGTCACTATCTTGGATTACTTTTGTTATTACAGGTAATACCATAATAGCAACTATCAAGCTTTATGGGTTATATTGAAAGCTCAGTTAATTCTACTCATGACAAATATACTCTTGGGAAATAGTTCCAGAATACTGGTTTTCTTTTCTTTATTTTTTAAATGTGTTCAATTTCTTATACAGCCCAAGACAGCCGCATTGATGTGTCCAAAAAGGGTAATCTAAAGGTGGTCTCACAGTAAGAATTTAATAGTGTGCAAATTGTTGGTAGAATTATTTGAATGCCTCTCAATTGAGAGTTTCTTCTCATTAAATAGAAGATTATTTCCTAATTACAACGTAATCATCCTCCATCAAATCTCAATTACATCCCTTTCCTAATTACAACCTAATCATCTTCTGTAATGTCTCTTATATAAGAAAATATATATTATTTTATATTTACAATATAATGTACAAACGTTGACGTGCCCCCTCAAATTGATACTGGTCGATCAAAAAGTATCAATTTTTCAATCATGAACTAATGTCAAAGACGATTGAGAGCCTTGGTAAATATGTCAACGGCCCGAAGATCCGTAGAAACGTGAGGAAGTGTAATCACTTGTTAGTTCAATGATTCTCGAATGAAGTGACAATCGACCTCAATATGTTTGGTCCACTCATGAAATATCGGATAAGTAGCATTCTAAACAGCGCTTGTGTTGTCAACATGAACAGGAGTAGAAGCTCATGAAAACCAAGTTCACCCAGTAGGCCCCTAAGCCACACAATCTCAGAGCAAGCTAAGGACATATCAGTTGAAGACTTCAAAACACGATCTTGCTTCTTACTCTTCCAAGAGATAAGAGCATCTCCAAGAAACATGCACCAACCAGTTTTCAACCTTCGAGTATCCATGCAACCAGCCCAATCAGCATTGGTAAAACTAGTCAGCTATAGAGAAGTCCCAATAGAAAGAGTAATCCTTAACCAGATGTACCCTTTAGAACAAAAGATACGATGTACAGCAGTAAGATGAGAATGTCGAAGGCCTGTATAAACTAATTTGCTGGACTACAAAACAGATATCAGGCCTTGTAATCGTCAAATAGTTCCAACTTTCTACCAACTGTCAATATAGCAAAGGATTGGCTAAAAGATCTCCTTCCTGCCAAAGCTTCAAATTGACCTCCATAGGTGCGAGAACCGAGATGCTTGACTCAAGTCCAGTAGAAGAAATTATATCCCGTGTATATTTATGTTGGTGTAACAATGTGCCCTTAGAAGTGGAAAGCACCTCAAGGTCAAGAATATACCACAACTGACCAAGATCTTTCATGTAAAAAAAAGTTCAAAGATGTTGCTACACTTCCTCAATTAAATGTGAATCAGAACCTTAATAACAATGTCATCCACATACACAAGAACAACAATTCCAATAGCAGCCTTTCTATGGAAGAGAGATGAGTTAAATTGACTCTCGATAAAATTAAAATCAAGGAGAGTGGTGCAAAATTTCTCAAACCAGGCCTGCGGTGCTTGGTTTAACCTATATAATTTCAATCGGCAGACTTTAGAGGAGGAATGTGTGAACATGCCAGGAAAAGGAGTCATGTATAAATCTTTCAGTTCCCCATGTACAAAAGCATTCATGACATCCATTTGTCGAAGAGACCATTCTTGGGATGCAGCGATGGCAATAATAGTACATACTGTAATCATCTTAACCACTGGTGCAAATGTCTCCTCAAAGTCAATGCTATACTCTTGTCTATTGCCAGTGCCACCAGGCGTGCTTTATGTCATTCTATGGAACTATCAACACGTAGCTTCTTTGTGTAAATCCATTTGGATCCAATAACTTTTACCCCATTTAGCCTACAATGTCCCAAGTATGATTGTCTTGGAAAGCATGAAGTTCTTTAAGCATAGCTTACTTCCAACATGCTTGACTAGAGGCCTAGGAATAAGATGTTGAGTCAGTAATATCAACAGTAGCTTGGAGTGCAGTGTGAGAAACCATACTTATTTGGAGGACGAGCAACACGACTGGAGCACTAAAGTTCAAACTATAGAAGGCAAGATGCTGGTTCACGATCAGGCGGAGGTGGCTGTGGGGACATCTCTGATATACAATTCCTAGTTTAAAGCGTTCAATATGAGGGGGCATAACATCAAAAATAGGAAGAATGACAAAAGAGGAATCAAGAGTGATACAAGACTGGAAGAAGTATTGATTTTTAAGGAAAACCACATTTCGAGAAATACGCAGCTTATTAGTGGTCGCATCATAACACACAAACTGTACCTATGAAAGCACACATAGCCGCATGAGCTGCAAGCTTGTGACATCCGGAGGGTGGTAAATGACCAAAGCAAACATAACCAAATGTATGTAAAGAATGATAATCAGGAATATCACCAAACAAGCGAGAATAAGGAGAGTCATAGTCCAAATTGCGAGAAGGCTATCTGTTAATCAAATATACGGACGGAAAAATAAAGTTTCAACCCAAAACTTAGAAAGTATAGAAGATTCAATCAGTAAGGTACAAACATCTAGGATGTGATGATTCTTACATTGTACGACACCATTTTGTAGGTAGTATAAGGACAAGAGCATTGAGGAAGGATTTCTTTTATTTTAAGAAAGTCCTAAAAATATTTTGACATATATTCCCTCCAAAGTCAGAATGTAATATTTTAATGCTAGTGGAAAATTGGGTCTCAAAATAAGCAACAAAAATCTGAAAGGTAGACAGGACTTCGGCTTTGGAATGGTGAAAATACACCCCAAGTAAAACGACTGTAATCGTCAATAAATGTTATAAAACACTTGTACTGGAATGTGAAAGGATAGAAGTGACACCCCAAACACTAGTATAAATAATATCAAAACAAGTAGAAGCACGACAACCATGACCAAGAAAAAGTAAAATTTTGTTTTTACTAAGTTTACATGTAGCACAATCAGAAGATAGATAAATAGAATTACTATTACCTAAATAACCTTGTTCACGAGACGAGTCAAAAACAGTAGAATTGGAATGTCCCAATTTCTTATGCCGACATTAGAGTTATGAGCTACGGCAATACATGTAAAAGATATAATACTAGAAATGGAAAACTGGAGGTAACAAACGTCCGACTTTAGGCCCCTTCTCGTTCACTTTTCCCGACGCTTGATCCTATACAAGACAACCATTATGCCCAAAATGAACGTCACAATTATTATCCACCAATTGTCTAACAGAAATCAAACCTGTAGATAAATCAAATAATACAAACACGTTAAATGAAGGCCCCAATTTTCCAACCACAATTATTGGTATCATACTACCATTGGCTATTTTTATGTAATGTTTACCCTCGTACTTTTGAACATTATGCAAGCTATCCGTATTTCCAGTCATATAATTTGAAGCAGCAAAATCAACCAACCAAGCACAGGAGAGTAAATTTTTCTTACCTTGTAGTCCCAAAGCAAAGAAGGCAGATATAGTCATCTGATTTATTTGTTGTATCATCTCGGGTGAGAGAGTAGAAGAATTGCTTACAGAGGTCCGATCAATAGCTATGGTAGACTGAACACTACCTAAAAAAGCCAAAGCCTAGCGATTTTGAGGTCATGCACAGTCCTTAATGATGTGTCCTTCCTTCTTGCAATAATTACAGAATTTTTTGCTACAATGCTTAGCAATATGCCCAAACTCTTTGCAACTGTAGCGTTGCGCCTGAGATTTTGATTTTCCTCTTCCCCAAGCAGCGTAGGCCACATTAATAACCTCAAAGGAGACAATCATTTGTGTCATTCCTAGTAAGGTAGCGAGACATTGTTTTCACGTGATAATTCTCCCAGGCAGATATCCAATGATGGAACATGATTATGGTTGAGTAAACTAGCCCCATTGGTTTCGAATTCTGGTAGGAGCTTCGTAAGATATTGATCCCTTTGATTTTTGTTTGAATTTCCTATAAGGTGTCCAATGCTTCCTTGGGAGCTTTGGAATGAATTATGCAAAAGTATTCGCTCCATAGATTAAATAAACCAACATAAAATAGATCAATCAGAAGATTACCTTGATTGTATTACGCAATTTCTAATTCCAACTGGAACTTCCTTGCAGAGTTTCCCTGATTGTAAACACGTTTGAGATAGTCTCACGTCTCCTTAGCCGTAATGAATGAGCGGAGATTGGATATCATATGAGGTTCCATTGATCCTAAAATCCATGTGATAATGTAAGCATATGCACTTTCCCATTGTTCTTTTCCTTTTATATCTACAAGAGTCGTAGATGACCCATCTAAATGGCCCCACAATTCTTTGAGAAAACCTAAAATATGGAGTTTCTTGAACCAAGAGAAATCCCAAAAATCGAAATATAATTCTACGTTTGAGGCTCTTATACCATGATAGAATTATAGAATTGTCAAATGCCTCTTGATTGAGAGTTTCTTCTCCTTAAATAGAACTTGTTTCCTAATTACAGCCCCTAACGTAAATATTCTCCATCAAAACTCCCAATTACAAATCTTTCCTAATTACATCCTGATCATCTTCTATAATATCTCTTATATAAGGAAATATAAACTATTCTATATTTACAATAGGGCTAATTGCAGCAAAAGCCCCAATCCTTTGAAACATTAGCAGACTTTCCTCAAATCTTTGATTTGTTGCAGCCGTCACCCCTAACCATTCCAACCATTGCATATGAGGCCCTTTTGGATGGTTTCCAACCATTTTTCCGTCAACTGACCCAAAAATTTAATTTTGACCATATTTTAATTAATTTTAAAATGGGGAAAAAGTAATTTAATATTTTTTTCCATAAAATAAATAAAACTTAGATCAAAAACCAAAAAAATAAAATGAAAATTATCTTCTTCATCAGCAAACCCCACCTTACCCCTTCCAAAACCCACTGCAGCCACCGCCACCTCTCCCTCCACCGGATTACAATAAGAAACCCCTTTTCCCCCTTCATTTCTATCCTATATTCTACCAACGAAATTGAAACTGAATCAGTATTAATTATTGACCCACTAATTAGATCAAAATATGGACCAAATGTTTAGATCTATTTTCAATTCACGATTCCTTTCTTCATGTCTTCTTCTCACCTAGTCCTTTCCTTTCTTGCTGAGATATGATAACTTTCGGGGTTCTGCTACCAGTCACACCTGTGTTTTGGTTTAGGAAAATTGCATGTTTAACTGCCGCTGTTCACATTTTTTATTTCTTGGTTGTTATGCAATAGTGTTTCAGAAATCAAATTAGTTGCTTTATTGCAAGAGTTGGTTGTTTTTTATCCCACGCTTTGAAGATTCCAAATCAATAATACTGTGCAAACAGAGATGAATGAATATAGGGGAATCAGGATGGAAGTGGTTCTGAACATTAGATATTTCAATTATATGTTTGATTTCTTTGTCTAAGTTGGGCTTGCTGTTGTGGGTTGT
>CAIGRP010072294.1:0-52028 GCA_903798385.1 Fraxinus cuspidata | reverse complement strand
TCTCTCGCAGTGGATTTCTCCACATCCATTGAAATATAATGGTGTATCTAAAATGAGAAATCGTACACTATTAGATATAATGCAATTAAGAACAAGCCATGCAAACCTTCCAAAATCATTTTGAAGTCATGCACTAATTGCCACGTACTATACACTAAATCATGTCTTATCTAAATTGGTTGAAAAACTCCATACGAGTTATGAAAAAACAGAATCCCAACTTATCTCATATAAAAGTTTAAGACTGTGACACTTATATAAAGCACACTGAATCGGATAAACTTGAAGCTAAATCCGAAAAATACATATTTATGTGTTATCCAAAAGAGATTTGGATATCAATTGTATAATCACATTGAGAATAAAGTCTTCGTCTCACGCCATTCTGTCTTCCTAGAGAAATAGTTTATTATAGGAGAGGACATTGAGAGTAAAATAGAACTTGAAGGAGTTCAAGAGTCCATAGATATAGTCGACAAAATTGATGAACCTTAGTCTGATCTCACACCTGTTGAAGGACACAATCTTGATCAAGAAGTAGATATTTCTAATGACACGTCAGCTCTATGTATATTTTGTAAGATCATTCGACCTCCTAAAAGGTACGAATCTATGATTTCTAATTAGGCATTACTAATCATGAATGATGTACCTACTAATTACACAGAAGCAAAGTCAAGTGTTGATTCAAAGAGATGATAGAAGGCAATGGAATCCGAAATGAACTCAATGTATGAAAGCAAGGTTTGGACCTTAGTCGACCCTCCTGATGGAATAAAACCCATAAATTGTAAATGCGTTTACAAGAAAAAAGTCAGTGTAGATGGAAACATTCATACATACAAAGTAAGGCTAGTAACAAAATGTTATAAATAAAGACAAGGTGTTAACTTCGATAAAACTTTTTCACTTGTAGCTATGCTAAAGTCTATTCAAATTTTGTTTCCAATAATTGCATATCACGATTGTGAGATATGACAAATAGATGTCAAAACCGCTTTCCTTAATGCAGTATTATCTTATTGGAAAGATAATACAATGAAATAAAGTAGAGAAAGAATGAATTCACACAAGTTATTAAATTATAGATCCATTGACAAAGGATTGTCGCAGCATAACATGATTGTTATGTAGAATCATTTATATTAGATACATAAGTGATTAGCTCTAGTGCAAGTGAGATTTTGTAAGTGTTATGTCTTAGATCCAATCAACTTTGGATATAAACACTTTTAATATATAATTGATGTATATTTATTACAAGATCTATTATTTAATTGAATTAATGTTTTGATAAATTAAATAATAGAATTCATAGATTCACGTCTTGGTAATTTATTAATCACAAGGAATTGTGATTGTGAAATACAAAATTACATATAACTGAATTTTAAATCGTCCGCGGTCGTATGCAATAACGAGATACAGATATCGTTATTACGAATAGACCATCACGTGCGGCATTTCTTACTTGTGAAGTAAGTATTTGATCACACAAGTACTTAAATGAACACGTTGATGTTTTGTTATACAACAAAATATTGAAGACCCGCTAGGGAGATTCTACATGGGTAACTATCTGAGTGTCGGCGGTTAATCTCTAACGTTCGATAGTGGAATTGGTCATTTGACTTGAGGTCATCAATAGAGGATTTCTCACCTTTGGATAGTAAGATATTATGATCTACATTTCATTTAGTTAAGTTCATAATGATATCCTTGGCCAACGTGCACTCATAAGTCCAAAATGAGTTTTCGACTTACATTGACTTAATAATGGGATGAAAGATATGATCGATAATTGAGATTGACACACATCCATATCTCGTAATTGATCGGATCATATTAACGAAGGGATTATAATTTCACGGTAAACAAATAAATTTGATTTGTCATATGACGTGACATTTCCTATCACATGTATTGCCTGGATACATTGCTAGATGTCAATCTGGAATGACAGATGTAAATTGGCGATTTATCGATTTTGATTACAACAAAATAATAATTCATGTCGTTAGAAATTGTGATTGAGAACCTAATGTTTACACAAAAGGAGAACTACAAGAATGAGACTAACAAATTAATTAATTGACAAGTGTTAATTAATTGGGTTGCTTGTTAATAGGCTCGAATTAATTAATTGGGTTAATTAATTTATGGACCAAGTTTAATTAATGGGATTAATTAAATATTGGACCATGTTAAATTTAAGATATGGGTCAAGCCCACTTGGACTTACACTAATAAGCCATTAGGTTTTCAGAAAAATAGAATAGAACAATATTCATATTCTTGCTAGCACACGAAAAGAGAAACCATAATTCTCTCATTCTTGTTCCCTGTGTGGATTTTCATTGAAAGCTGGACAAATGTTGATTGAAGATTTTGATTGTTCGTATCCTAAGATCAGTACAAAATGTACAATTTCTATCATGTTTCTTTCTAAAAATAAAGAGAATCCTTGGTGAGTGATAACTGCATTTTGTGCACTTATTCGGGTCATATTACTAGGTTTTTGTGTCGTTTAGTGTTGAATTTTACTTAACTTAGGTTAATTTTATCTTATTTCAAGTGTTGGACCCGTTTCTAAGCAATTGGAAAAGAAATAATGATCAATTGGCTAATGGATGGAAGGTTGACGACTAATATGCATTTGAGTAAAAGTTGAAGCATTAAAATTGAAGTAATTTGATGTAGAGGATCAAAATGGAAGAAAGAATGAAGAAAATGGTAGAATGAAAAATTTGCGAAATTTTCATAACTGGGCAACCATCGAGTTATATTGGTTGGGCGGCTGCCCAACTTTATACTTCAATAACAAGAGCCAATTTTTATGTTTGGGTGGCTATCCCATTTTCTACTTGGCGCTCTCCTAGGCTAAGTTTGGTAAAAATTATGTTTCCTTCAGAATTCAATTCCAACAAGGAAATTTTCGTTTGAGCCATGATATGCACTATTTTTTAGAGATCTTTTAGGACTCTTTAGAGGGATATAAATACCAACTTTCAAAAAGTAATTAGTGTGTGGAGAATTAATTGCAAAAGGAGGTAAATAACACATTAAGATCAATTCCAATAAGTTCAAAATTGAATTCAAGAATTTCCAGGTGATGAACAACATTTATATCTTTTACTTTATTTTTCACAACATGTTAAGTTAGATTTCTTTGTGCTAGAATAACGGTAAACAATGTAATATGAGTTCTAAATTTTTATTTTATATATTTGACATTAAAAACAAGTGTTTGATATTGAATATTTTATATGATTTAATTTTTTACACAATTATTGTGCACGGTAGTTGTGTGAATGTGATGACTTTTTTTATGCATTCGAAAGAAGGAAAGTAGGTTTGACATATATAAATTATCATAGGGTCCGATATGGGATAAAAATATACCGCTATACCTTATGTGAATCTTTAAGTGTTTATAAAAATTCATGCACTTTTATAAGTTTGCATCCATCATAAAAATATAGTTGGATTACATATAAAAGTAGGTTTAACATTACTCGAGAAAGATGTTAAATAAAGTAGGAACATTGATTCATAAAAACTCAATCGTGTTGTTAATGTGTAAAATTAGAGTTAAAACTGATTATTGCATGTGAATTCGGGATCCTACTACGTTTTTCATTTATTAAACACATTAATCTTCATAGCTCTTGGACATTGCACTTGGGGATTTCGAACTGCGATGTGATCCCTAATTATAGTTGATGGTACAACTCTAAAAGCTAGATACTAAGGTAAGTTGATTATTGCTACATGTCAAGATGCCAAGATCCAAATTTAACCTCTTGCATTCGACATAGTCGATAGCGAGAATGATCTTTCGATGAGTTGATTTTTCACAAAGCTGAGAGAAGTAATTGGGGAAGTCAAGGACCTTGCCTTTGTAACTGATCGGGGACTGTCTATAATAAATGGTATTGCTGAAATTTTTTTCGAGGCACATCAAGGTATTGCATGTGCCATATATAAGGCAACTTGAATATTAAATATTAGGGTAAAGGTATCGTTTCATTGTTTAGGAGAGCGAAGAAGCTTACAGTGTTGAAGAGTGTAATAAGTTCATGGTTTAGATATGATATAAATCATTCTAGCATGAGAGTGTCTAAAAAAATGGGGATTGAACATTGGGCGAAGTCACATTTTTCAGGACGTCGATACAATATGATGACGTCAAATAATGTAGAATCTCTCAATGCATTATTCAAGAAGGATCGAAAGTTACCTATCTTCGTAATGATTGAAAACATTCGTAACAAGCTACAGTAGTGATTTCATGATCAACATGAAATCACAGAATTGTACGAGCAGCGTGTTAGGACCGGTTCACGAGGATAAATTCTTCAAAACTGTAGAGGCTGTAAGAAAGTTAAATATGGAAACACTGGATGAGTTACGCTTCTTAGTGAAATGTGTACGTCATATCACATACATGGTGGACTTGACTGTAAAAACTGCACTTGTAGTCAATTTCAATTGGAGAGTTTTTCATGCAAGCATGTAGTCATAGTGGCTATATATAGAGGTTTTGCAGCGAAAACCTTATACTCTCCTTATTACATGACTGATTATTGGAAAACAACATATGATGAGACTATATATTCCTACTAAATGAAGCCAAGTGGTAAGTTCCCACCATATTCTTTCACTTAATAGTTTGTTGCAACCTAAAGTTGAACCTCGTGGTCCCGGACGTCCACGTACGTCTAGAATATCATCCACCGGAGAGTTTTCTCGACCTCTAAATAACAATTAGACGGATGTATAACAATATCGCTATTAAAAGTGAACAATATTTACAATTAGTTAATTCCATCAACATAATACTAAAAAATTCAATATATGTTATAACTAACATGCCACAATCGCCCCTGTAATTAAATAGTAATATTTTAGTTCGGTACCATGTAGTTAAAAACCAAATTTTCAAATTAAAAAAATTATAAATACTTACGATTTCGACTATCTCGCCGTCGCCGTTGCCATGTCATGCACGATGGCTAGTCGGTCTTGCATAATCACCCCCGTTTGTCTAGCCATCAAAAGAACGATCACAACCACCAATTCTAGGTTAAGCTCGAGCTGACCCTATGTCGACATGTATGCTTGGAGTCGTATACATATATAGTGGAATAAGTAAAGACGATCTCTATGGCAAAGCAGTGATGATTTGCGAGCACTAGAATGTACATATGCGTACAACCCTCCCATGACTTTCCTCGAAACTCGACCACCTCTCTTACCCAATCGAGCATATATTCAAGCATCATGTATTCATACTCATAAGTTGGAGCGACTGATATTCAATAGTAAATAAAAAAAACATTTAAAATTGAAAAAAATTAGATAAAATAGAAAAAATAAATTAAAGAAAAATATAAAAATATAAAAATAAAGCAAGAATATAAAAAAAGTATTTTAAATTAAAAAAGTATTAAATAATATGAAGAAAACAATTAAGAAATTTTAAAAGTCAAATAAAGAATATATAATATTTAACTAAAATTGAAAAAAATGAATTTTATCATAAAAAGAAAAGAATTTTAAAAAAATCTAAATTGAAAAAAAATTATTTATAATATGAAGAAAACAATTAAGAATTTAAAACTATTTTAAAAAATAATAATAAAAACAAAACAAATAAACAAAATTAAATTATAAAATTTAAATAAAGAATATGAATGTTATTTAAAATTGAAAAAAAATTTAAATTATCATAAAGAGAAAAGAATTGATAAATAGTAAAAGAAAAAAGAAGAAAGAAATAGGCCAAAAAATGAAAAAAAAAAAAAAAAGATTTGTGGTCGAAATAGTTAGCCCATTAACAATTGGCCTGAGTCGGCCTAGGCCGGCTATTTCACCTTACTATTTAACAACTGCTTCTCACTGGAAATGGTGCCGTAAATCACCATTTCATGCGAGAGTAAGTTATTTTGCAGCCAAAAAAATTTAAATCATAACTATACTCAATAATCTACCTAAATAATAAAAAATAAATATCATAAATGTTAAATTTAATCCACAAATTTTCACTTACCTCATAAAAATCAAACTCACAATCCCAAAAAAAAACTAACTTTGTTGAAGATAATACCGCCGGTTACTGGGTTGTTTGGTGGTCGGACTGTGAGGATGGTGATGTCAACCAGATAGTGACTGTTAGAGTTTGTGTGAGGTTTTTTTTCTTTTTTCCTATCCACTTTTCACTTTCACAAAGATAAGATGAGGGTATTATTGGGTTTTGATACTTGACAATTTTAATTAACTTTTTTTTCATGGTCAAAGGCCATAATGATATGGCCAGTCAACCTGCCATTTCCATGTATTTCCTCGAGGAATGAGGGGGAGATTGTGATTGCAAGAAAAGTGGATTTGGTTTAAACATGACTATCAATTATTAATTTATAATAGGCTTCTTTGTATAAGATTATTTTCATTATTATAATGGCAGCAATTGAATTGGTTTGTGTAAGAACGACTCGCATTTGACACACGCTGTGAGAGTAAGTCAAATAGTAAATCAGTCACGTGAATTGACGAGCAACTTGCACGAGTTGGCTTGTGAGCTAAACGAGCTAAGTCGCCAATGTTCAAGAATCGACTATCATATTGAATAAAAATGCAATTTCAATAAAAAAAATTATTGATGAGTCACATGCCAAAATTTGATTGAGCAAGCAACCACATATTTGATGGGGACAAACATACAACTCTAATAAATATAAAGCTTATATTTGGTGGAATTAAAATCAAAATTTTAATAGGTTTTGATAACAAAAAATTGTGAAATGTGTGACTGAAAAATTATGGATTCCGTGAAATATATGGTAGCAATTAATCGTTAACTCGATTTAGAAATTTTAATCAATACCAAACGGGCTAATTAAGTTTTAAATGAAAGTTCTAATTTTTCAATTTTAATATATAAATATTATCGTTATCTTTTACTCGTTTAGATAATTCACAAGCTTGACATCTCATATCATATTTGGATTGACTTAACTTATAAATAAATAAAAATAAATGGTTGATACTTCATGAATATTAAACGTGTGTTTAATAAGTAAACATTAGTCTAAAGTAATTATAGATCTTACAAATTGTGTATTAGAAAATGAAACTTAACTTGATTAAATTATAAATTAAGTCAATTCAAGCATCATTCTTAGAATCGTGCTTGGCTTTCCTTTCATAAACCAACCTACGCTTAGCATTGTCAGTCGTTCGTGTTAAAAGTTTAAATATACAGGATGGGGTAAGGGGTAATATTGGAATATAAGTTAATGAAACCAGCTAGAGTCTGCCCTGTGTGGAAGAGCATAAGATAAAGATAAATTAAAGAGAAGTCGACAGAATCACTTATCGTAAAATTAGATTTATGGGCACGTGAGTGCATTCGTTCTCACAAGTATGAAGAGTTTTTTTTATGCGAACGGGATGGCGTTAAAATGTGTCGAGTCATCTAATTTAAAAAAGTCTGACCTATTAAGGTGTTTGATCATGCTCGCTCTTGAGCTCAGATCCTATTGATGAGACCATTTTATCAAAAAATGAAACAATGACAGGAATCAAGGACAGAGGGAAGGGGCCATGCTTGGGCTTTAGTCTAGGCCTGCCTAAAACCCATAAATTTTTTAAGGTTAAAAATAATTTATGCATCAATTAATTATTTAAAAAAAATGTTGTCCCTGTGGAGGCTCGAATTGGTGACCTATTATGTGCTCTCAAAATTTGGTGAAAGTCACATTATTAAAACACAACTCTTCTAGTTGGGCATTTTTTACTGGATTGTGACATGTGTCTTCATCATGGCCCTTCATCTAGCTTCTGAATGGTTCGAGAATTTATGAGTAGTTCTATTTCACTTGGCGCTTCTTTACTTCTGACGATTGAGTTCTTTGAGAGAGTAAATATCTTCCTTGGTGCTAGGGTTTCGATCTATGGTTTCTTACTTCTCATTCAAGATTGAGATCTTGGTTTTTAGCCTCTGAAACTTGTAATATTCTAAGTGAATAATGTGAGAATGAGAGGATTGTTATAGTTGTATTTTTAGAGGGCTCGTATGAAGTTTTTTGGGAGATTCTTCGTAGATTTGCAGTTTCATTGTTTAAGAGATAAGTTTTCTATACTTTTCTCGTGTTGGAAGAAATCTTGTAACCTTTGTTGCCATTTTGGGCTATTTAGTGCAACCGAACATATATCCAATTTATTTGATGCTCAATGGGGGATGATGAGTTGGATGTCGTCTTCGAACTTTCGGAGCTTAGGCCGAAAAAAATCGCCCATGTTCAAACTTTATTTTATGCAAGTTTACTTTACGTCGAGATGTGATTATTTTGTATCTTGTGTGTTTAATACCGTGTTTCTGGACTTTTCAATCTCTCCTAGATCTGCCTTGGCTAGCAGCCTAACCAAGCTACCTATAATAGCTATGAGTGTATCGGATATTCCATGGCCCAGTAAACGTGTATGTATCAACTCCCTTGACTACTTACTATAAAAATAATTTCTTTGAAACAAAATTAATTTTAAAATTTCAACGGGACCTTTCATGTTTTTGTAGATTTCAATTTTGTTTGTTGTCATGAATTGTACAAATATACGAAAAAGAAACATAAACAAAATAAAAACACACAAGTACAAGAAAAATATGATAAGAAAAAGAAAATCATTTGGAGCATATAGAAAAGACATATAAATAAACGTATATACTAACTTTTGTCTTGTGAAATTGTAGTTGAGTTGGACAATATTTTTGCTAATATAAAATTTTTCTTTGTCCCTCATGCATATTTTCTATGCTAATTTCAAATTTGGAAATGTTGTGAAAGTAGAGTGTAAAGAGAAAATTTTGACATGTCTATATACTCGAGAGAGAGTTAACAAAAATTAAATTTGAAAAAAAGTTCGAAATTTTGACAAACACGTATCTTCTCAACATAGAAATTTAATTGAAATGATTAAGGGCATTTTTGAAAAAAAAAAAAAGGGGCAAAGATGAAAATCAAATGTTTCTCCACCATCCACACTTTTATATATTGTGTATATATATAAGTATGCTTTAATTTTTTTGTTAATATTAAAAATAAGTAAGTTGCTTATTTTGATAATAACATAGAAAATTACCTTTGAAAGAAAAAGTAGAAAAAAAGAAACAAACAATTAGTAATAAGTAATCAAGTACTTAATGGAAATAAACAATTGGAATGCACTTCTTCGCGATTAGTTTAAATGATATTATGTGCTAATAGGTGGTGGTAGTCTGGTGTTGCTTCAATAGAATGATATCATGTTGGCTTCTTCATTTGTAGTCTAACGTTGTCTTCGATAGTAAAGCTGAAATCTGTACTTTCAGTTATGTTTTATATTGCATACAGTCCCTAGACTGCTTCTCTCGACTGTACCAACTTTTAGTGCTGATGTCTCCTCTTATCCTGTTTTGATTCCATTCTTATGTCAAAATTCAGACCTAACATCTACATGCACTGATAGAACTACACAACATAACAGAAAGTTTTGCCAGGATCGTTCTGCATCTGTTTACAGACTCCGATCTTCACGTTTTGTTGAACATACTGAAGGCGATCTACCTTCCTTATGAAACTTTTAAACAAAGGCAAGTACATTTCCATGGGTTTTTGGTGTCGACTTCCATGTGATTTTAAAAATGATTTAACTACCTCCTACAGTAGAGTATGCTATACTCTAGTGGGCTTCTTTAAGAGTTTTAATTGCTTAGTGATGAACGACACAGAGAAAAAGGATTCATATAGATGACTCCAACTTAACTGTAGCAAGGCTTAGTTTGGTGTTAAAAGTATTTTGAATGCTTCCATAGAAGACAATGCACACAGATTTAACGTAGATTTCGCAATTGTTCTATCCTAAACTTTATTATTTTCTAATATTATCTCCATCCAAAAGATGAATGTAGTCTATGTGGATATATTAATTTGGAATCAATTTTGAGTAAGCATCCATGTGGTTCCACGGGCATTGGGGAGTATGGAATTATCATTGTGATAAATTTGATTATCATTCTTATGATCCTCTACCCTATGACATAAATTGTAGGTTTAAATAGTCCTAGTGTTTGATTATGCTAGTTTTTTGGCTAAACAATGAGTTGGTGTATTATGGACTCTGCTTGCAGGAGATATTGTTGACATATGATACATCCGACTTACATATCATTTCTGAATCAATGTAACTTGACCTATCAACTTGTTTATATTTAACTTGTGTCCTAGGTATGGGCAAATGGAGCGTGTAGTGCTATCTGGTGAGATTGCAGGACTTGATCTTAAAGGAGTTACTACTCGTATTATTGGTGTCTAGGGAGTCGAACTGAGTGAAACAGTTCGAAGGATGGAAGAGTCCATCCCATAAGTCATTCTACTTCTTGAAGCAGCTGCTGAGAGATGCATAAACTTCACTGGTGGTTCTGAGGCTGATGAGCTCATTCTCGTGCTCGATGACACATTGCTACAATACATTTCCACACTTCAGGGTAACCTAAAATCACTAAGAGTAGTAACTGGAGTGGATGTGCCATCTGATGGTGTTGGTGTAAAGAAGGAAACAGGATCGGATAGAAAAGGAGGAGTTTCACATGCACGTAAAGTCGATTTTATGTTAAATGAGGAGTGATCATTCGTCCAGGGTGCTTTACAAATTCTCGCGGTTGCAGAATGTTTAACAAGTCGATCTTCAGTTTTTGAAGCTTCACTGAGGTCAACTCTAGCTAGATTGAGCACTATCGAAAGTGGTTGATGTTGATGGAAGTGGGGTCTATGGCTGGAAGGGCTGCCTTGGATGTGGCAGCTGTCAGGCTTGTCGATATTCCTGAAAAGGCTTGGAAACTTTTTAGGATAATGGTGGTTGTACACCATGCCATACAGCATGGTGTACAGCCCCCTCACATGTGAGGGGGCTGTATACCATATTGTATAAACATGGTGTACATGTAGCATAGTTCAACTTTTTAATCTATTGGAGCAGATACTGAACTGAGTCTTTCTTACTTTTTAATCTCTTTTAACAAATGGGATTTTGATTTTAAATAAAGTATTTTGGAGAATAGTGACTTAAAATAATTATACTGTGATAGAACTATGATTTTGACACAAAACTCTCAAGGAACTCGTAATGGGATTTTGATTTTAAATAAAGTATTTTGGAGAATAGTGACTTAAAATAATTATACTGTGATAGAACTATGATTTTGATACAAAACTCTCAAGGAACTCGTAAAATCAGATTCCGGAAATCAGCTACTTATAAAATTATTCCAGGTATATGTAGGATGGCACAAAATAAAATTATTTGTTACCTCACAGTTTGGATAAAACCTGTATTCTCCATCAGCAGCAAAGTTTACCCATGAAAACATATATAATCCCTTCTTTTTGAAATAAGTTGATCCCACTTAAAATTCGATCAAATACCATTGTTTAATAAAAATGAAATACCAAATGTGATCCATAGAGCTATCGATCGAAAGTTAATAGAGCAATTACGTGGGATTCAGTATATAACATATTACGAAGCACATCAGTTGTCTGTTGGTAATGAATACTTGAGCAATGTACTTTCTGCCCTATCAATGACGATACCCCCAACTCTTGCCACATTTCACACTTGCTTTCAAACGCCAAGAGATCAACTTAAGGAACTTGTAAAATCAGATTCGGGAAATCAGCTAGATCTCCCTATTGCTAACCGTGTCTGCAGGATGCGGCGTGTGAATCTGGAATTGATATAAACTACATCAGATGGGCAGAAGATGGAGGTGAAGTTCACTGTCTACTAACCATTCATGCCTAGTAGATTTCAAGGATTTCACTGGTGATAGGTTATCTTCTTGGAGTTAAATATAGGGAGAGAAAAGAGGGGGGCTGTGTATTCAAACTGGACTTCACCAGTGTAATTTCATGCACTAATTTGAGAGAATAAATTCAGAACACAAATTCATGTTCATTCTTTTCAGACATCCCAGTTCTTTAGTAACAGATTTAGGATGATGGGATCTGTTGGCATTATGTGCACATTTCAGTAATCTTAAAAGATATATTTCGATGATGATCATGATCTAGATATACACCTTAAAAGATATACACTTATTAATGATGATCATGATCTAGATGATAATTGTATTTTACCAACCACTTCTTCAGAATAGACATTTCAAGCAGTCGTAACTTTTAATAATTATTTTGTACAAAATGAAAAAAATATGTCAAATGTAACATGTGCATTACAAAAAATTAGAAATGCAGTTGAGTTTGCAAAAAAAGAAAAAAAAATTAGAAATGCAAAAAATTTATTATCTTATGTATTTGACGGGATTATTAATTTAGTATACTGACCCAAGTTGAGATTGAAGAATTTTATTATTTAAGCAAGATTATTAATTATCGAACATTTATTTATCGGATTTTACTCTATGTATATCTCCTTCTCACAGATTAAAAACGTATTGCTAAAAGGTAGGGAAAAAACCTTCTTAACTATTACTTATTTTAAACTATAAATGGTGTCGTTTTCCATTCAATTTTCGATTAGCTTTATTCGTGCTTTCTTCTTTTCCCGCCTGATTCAGCTTCAGCTTCATTTATACACGAGAAGAAGACCATTCAACTCGTAAATTTCCATTGAGGTACATAAATTTCCGAACAAATAATCAAGAATTCGATCAAATAAATCCCGTGAGTTTTCCTCTTAAATTCTGCCTTCTTCAAAGTTCGAAGTTACATTATTTTTATCATTAAGGTTTATCGTTGAATTCGTGTCAAATTATAACCCTAATTTGATACTTGTTTTAATTTCTTTTTTCCTCTTTATTATTTTTTATGAATGGTAAGATAACACAGCAGAATGTAGATAATAAAGGAGACTAATAGATTTGGATTGAATCAGAATTTCGTCTTATCACAACATCAACAACACAAGTCCAAATAGATAGAAGGCAGGATTGGGTAAATGAGGAAAAGAATCATCCTAACAAACTATATAACAGAAAGAATAAAATTGCTCCTAACCATGTACTACACCACGAGCTGGCAGGACACCTAGATGATAAGCTAATGGCCTTATGATACATATACACATTCGGCTGATAAGTTAGCTGCCTTGTGGTATATACACAATGCATTCCAACGGGCCCCCTCAAGGTGGAGAATAGATGTTTTCTATTCCCATCTTGGATAAATGCAACTTCAAGGTAATAGAAGAGAGTACCTTGGTGAACATGTTTGCAAGTTGTGATTGAGTATGAATGTAAGATGTGGAAATATGTCCAGTTTCGATCTGATCTCTGATTAAGTGACAGTCCAGCTCGATGTGTTTAGTTCTTTCACGGAATACTGGGTTGGAGGTTATGTGTAACGCTGCCTGATTGTCACAATATAAGGTAACTGGATGGGAATGATGGACTTGAAGATCTTTCAGAATGTATTTCAGCCATGTGATCTTACAACAAGTGCTAGCCATTAACATGTATTCTGCTTCAGCAAACGATCGAGATACCACACTATGTTTCTTAGACTTCCAAGAGATGAGTGAATCCCACAAGGAATATGCAATATCCAGTAACAGACCTTCGAGAATCAGGGCATGTTGCCCAATCAGAGTCACAATACGCTCGAAGAATCAATGAGGATGAAGATGGAAATAAGAGACCTTGTCCTGATGCTAGCTTGAGGTATTTGATCACCTTATGAACTGCAACAAGATGTAAGTAAGAAAGAGCTTCCATGTATTGGCTAAGGTTCTGAATGGCATAACATATGTCGGGCCTAGTCGGGGATAAGTACGTCAATTTTCCAATCAGTTTTCTGTAAGTTGTGGGATCAGGTAGTGCCTTTCCTATATCCTTTCCTAACTTCAGATTCTGGTCCATAGGCAACTTAACTGGTTTAGCTCCAAGTAGTCCTGCATCAACTAACAAGTCTAAAGTATATTTGTGTTGAGAGATGACAATTCCTTTGTTTGATCTTGCAACTTCAATTCCAAGAAAATACTTCAAATTACCTAATGCTTTGATTTTTAAACTTGCTGCTGAGAAACCTTTGAACTGTATCTATTTGTTCCAAATTGGAGCCTGCTATGAAAATGTCATCTACATAGACAAGTAAGGCTGTAAAAGAATGATTTGGTGTCATAGTGAAAAGGCTATAATCAGCTTTCGACTAAGAGAAACCAATTGTATGAGTGCTGCAGAGAATTTGAAGTACCACTGCCTTGAAACTTGCTTCAGACCATATATGCTCTTTAATAACTTGCAAACCTGATTGGGAATTCCCTTTGTGTGGCCAGTGGGTTTTTGAATATATACTTCTTCATGTAAAACTCCATGTAAGAAACTATTACTTACATCAAATTGCTTTAGGTGCCAGTTTTAACTTGCTGCTATGGCTAACAAACATCGAACAGTTACCAACTTTGCAACATGTGAGAAGGTCTCATTGTAGTCTATTCCTTCCCTTTGTGTAGATCCTTTGGCTACAAGTTTTACCTTGTGCCTTTCAATGCTTCCGTCTGAGTTATACTTCAGCTTATATTGTATCCAATTGCTGCCTTTTCTGGTGGAAGATCAGTGAGAGTCCAGGTTATTTCAACTCAAGAGCCTCTATTTCTGAATCCATTGCCTTGCACCAATCGGGATCACTCATTGCTTGATGATAGGTACTAGGTTCAATGTGTGTGCAAATGGAAGTTGAAAAATCCTTGAACTGAGGTGATAGCTTATGATAAGAAATAGTGTTAGAGAGGGGAAAAGCCTTACCTGCAGAGTCTAGACAATTTATCTTAAGAGAAGATTGGACTAGCTGAATTGATGTGGCCTGATGACAATAGAAATCTTGCAAGTACTGGGGAGCCTTTTTAACTCTTGTAGATTTTCGAATGATGGGTAGTGTGAGAGGTGATTATTGAAGAGTATTATCAAGTGTAGGACTGTTAGATATATCCCGATCAGATGTATGTGTTCCAAGTGAATGAGGCATTACATTTGGTCTTGATTCAGATGTATAGTTAGTAATATCAGGAAATGGCTTATAATGACAAGTTCAGCTTCATCAATAGGTTTTGCAGCCTGTTTGTAAGGGAAATAGGTTTCATGGAATGTTACATCCCTAGATATAAAAATGGTTTTTGTCTGTAGGTCCATCACCTTGTATCCTTTAACTCCAAAGGAATAGCCTAAGAAAACACATTGGCACCCTTTAGGATCAAAGTTTCTTCTCCCATGTGATAATGTGGAAGCATAGCAAAGGCATCCAAAAATTTTAAGGTGGGAATATGTAGGTATGGACTGGAATAACACTTCAAATTGTGATTTGTTTTGCAGCAATCGTGTGGGAGTTCTGTTTATCAAGTATGTGGCTGTAACGATGAATTTATTCCAATAAAGCAGAGGAAAACCTGACTCATATTTCAAAGCTCTTGCAACATTCATCAAATGTTGATGTTTCCTTTCAAATATGCCGTTTTGTTGAGGGATCTCAACACAACTTCTTTGATGAATGATCCCTTTTAGGTTGTAGAAATCAGTTAGTTTAAATTCAGGTCCATTGTCACTTCTCAAGATTTTTACTAAAATTTGGAACTTATTTTTCTATCATTTGGATAAATGTCTTAATGGAATGGCTAACATCAGATTTTCTTTTAAGCATATATACCCAAGTGGCTCGTGAAAAGTCATCCTCCACTTAAAAAAAATACATAGATCCATCATGAGCTGTGATGGGACAGGGACCCCATATGTCACAATGGATAATGTCTAAGAGTTGTTTAGTTTTATGTGTGCTACAAGAAAAGGATTCTTGTGTTGCTTTGCCAATGGACAGATAAAACATGGAATCTTGCTAGCATTGTTATAATGAGAAACAACGGAATTATCTGAAATAAGTTTCATTCTAGAATCTGATATGCGTCCAAACGATAATGTCATAAGTGTGGCTGAACATCAGAATTAATAACAGAAGTGGCAGTAAGAGGTTGCCTAAGATTAAGAGCAGATAAGGTGGTCATTATATCTATAGATGGAACTTTGTAGAGCATGAGTCGACATAGGCCACACCATATTTCACCCTTTCCAATCGTCCTCTAAGACAAAAGGTCCTGTACATAATAGGCATCAGACAGAAAAATTAGGCAACAAGACATCTGTTGTGTTAACTTTTTAACAGAAAGTAGATTGAAATGAAAATTAGAGATGCATAATACATAATTTAAAAGTAATGAATCAGTTACTTGTACTACACCAAAATGTGTAGCTGGAACAAGTTCTCGAATAGGTAATTTAACTGAGAGGGAGATTTTTGATTTAATGAAAGTGTAGAAGCAGGTCTTACATATCATATGATCTGTTGCACCCGTGTCAATGATCCATGGAGTGCTAGTGAAATCATAAATGTGTGTGGGTGGAACAAATAAACAAGTGGTTTTACCAGACAAATCAGATGGAGGTTTAATTTTTGAATGATCAACAGTCTGCACATGATTGGGAGAATGAATGGTCTGTAAGTTATTCTTAGGTCGAAGCAAGGGTAGGAATTCTTCATATTGTCCCTTGGTTAAAGAAATTGGTCTCTCATTTTATTCCTACATCACACTTACTGGTTTGCAAAACCCCCTTCTCTCCTCTGGCCTTTGTACAATTTATGGTTTGGAGGATAACCATGTAACTTAAAACACTTCTCCATATTGTGTCCCATCATGTTGTAGTGTGTGCATATAGGAGCCTCAGTATTTCCTACTTTGAAACATTTGTCCAAAGTATGTCTAGGAATTTTGCAATATGTACAATATGGTCTATCCTTCTTGCTAGTGACATTCGGTTTTCCATAGCTAAGTGATCTGTTATCTCCATAGAGTTTCCTAGTTGTCATTGCAATGGCTTCATTGTTTACAGTAATGGAGGTAAGTTGATTTTGCCTCTCCTGCTGTTGTATACAGAAGAATACCTTGTTAATTGGTGGAAGAGGATCTATCATCATGACTTGTGCTCTGGTGTTATCATAAATTTCATTTAACCCCATCAGGAACTTTATCACACAATCACGCTGATACCTATCAACTAGCACCTTCAATTGTCCACAACCACATTCTAGAATAGGATCATAAAAAGATAGTTCATCCCAAATCATTTTTAGCTTACCATAGTAGATGCTTACAGAGTCATTCTCTTGTTCCAAATTAGCCAATGCCTTCTTCAGTTCATATATCCTGGGCCCATTTTGCTGAAAAAATCAATCCTTAAGTTCTACCCATATCTCATTCTCCTCATCCATAAATGCAACACTAGATCTAAGAGAAGGAGATATGGCATTTTGGAAACATGATGCTACCATGTCATTACATCTTTCCCATGGATCAAAAGAATCATTGGTTGGTTCAGGTTTAGATAATGTTCCATTGATGAAACCGAGCTTGTTTTTAGCTCGGAGTGCTCGCCGGAGTGCCGTTGACTAGGTAGAATAATTATATGTGGTTAGTAATTCTGTCACTAGAATAGCTCCTGGGTTATCTGAGTTCTCCAACCTGTAATGGTTAGAAAGGTGAGGAGTGTAAAGGGGAGTTGTGTTTTCACTACCAGCAGAGTCCATTCCGACAATGGTGGTCATTTCTCTGATACCATGTAAGTTAACACAGTAAAATGTAGATAATAAAGGAGACTAATAGCTTTAGATTGAATCAGAATTTTGTCTTATCACAACAACAGCAATACAAGTCCAAATATATAGAAGGCAAGAAGGGATAAATGAGTAAAAGAATCATCCTAACAAACTATATAACAGAAAGAATAAAATTGCACCTAACCATGTGCTACACCATGAGCTGGCAGGACACCTAGATGATAAGCTAATGGCCTTATGATACATATACACATTCAGCTAATAAGTTAGCTGCCTTGTGGTATATACACAATGCGTTCCAACAAAGGATTCTTGCAATTTTAGCTCACCAATCAAGTAACTAACATTCGGGTAGAAATATTGACTCTTTGTAGTGTTGGAGTGTGTAATGCGCTTTTTCCTGAGGTTATGAAGTTGATCAGATTTTCTTGTGATATTCTTTTTTGGTAATATTGTATGTTATGATTATTTAAGAAATGTAATAAAAAATTTATATAATGTAAAACAAAATGCTTAGGGATGTTAAAGATTGAGTTATTTTGTGAAACTGAAGAGTCAATAATCTTTCTTTGGGCAAACATGTTTGGTTGTGCTTAAAACTTAAAAAAGTATAAACTAATTTACATTTTCAGTTACTTATTATGCGAAATCTCATTTCAAGGTTACTCTCTTCTACTAACAAATTAACCAATATACCGATTTTGAAGCCACTTTTTATGATTCGGATCATTAGATTTTTAATCATTTAATTGGGATCAGGGAATAAATGATACAATGATAAGGAGGCTCATTGGGTGGAATATTTAAGTATTAGTTAGGCTGAACTTGAGTCATTTGTATTGCATTTTAATCAGGGATAGTGCCCTGAAGAAAGGTTCTGTCTATGTTTGGAACCTAATTTTTAGTTTTACAAGTAATTAAGAGGACTTTTGATTTGTGTAAATACTTAGTTTTCGTCTCCGTCAATATTATAGTGATTTGATAATTTTAGGCAACACCAAAGAAAATCCAGAACAAGAAAACAATTAAAGGGAAAAAGCCTTCTTATTAAATTGGACTGCACCTGTGAGACAAACAGGGTAATGTGTCGAAGGAGGACTTCTACAAATGATACTTTTGTAGTGTATAGAGGGAGATACCTTTAACTTATCTATGGTTTGTACTATTCTAATTTGTTTGTCTTCTACGAGGTAGTGATTAGGGGGATGTTGTCCCTTGTCTTCTTTTGATATGTTGTAACTCATGGTCTAATGTTGCTACTGCTAAATAATGTGTCCTTCGATACCCAGGCAGGGGATACTTAATAAGTCGATATGCATAACTCCTACTTTCCATTATTTATGGATACAGGACTATTGGGGTGTCTAATCCCATTCCATGTTATGAGTTATGTAAATTTAAAAAACAATGTAATTTCAAGAATCTGGTAGACAATTCGAGGTGCCTGACCTCCACAAGTGTAAACACTACAATTCTGAAAAGAAATAGAATTTTACACGATCTTAGTCAACTAACAAACTGACCCATGATACGTAACTGACCCACTAAATATACAGAATCAAAACAGGGACTCAATCAGCTGAAATAAATGTGGCCCATAACATACAATCTGGAACCACCAAATAACCGACTCTTAAATTGCACATGGACTCTAAACAAACTAATTAAATAAGATACAAAGTAAAGTAACGCAAGGCCCTTAAGCTAGGCCCAGACCCGACCCAATCCACTTCAGACAATTGCCCTCACTTGTCGCTCATAACATGCGCCCCCTCTTCAAAAGACCTTGCCCTCAAGGTCCGAAAATCGCCGCTGCAGCTCCACGCGATCGACCTAAGTGGCATCGTCCGTCCACTCCTTTCCATTGAACAAGCATTTCCACACTAGTCTTTCGCCCTTTCTTGATGATACGTCAATTGAGGATGAGCTCCGGTTCGGGTTTGAGATGCCCTTCGGGGGTAAGTCTCGACAACTTGGTATATGGTTGTATTTGTTTTCTTAAAGTCTTTTTGAGACAAGAAACACGAAATACCAGAAAGATATGAGAATCGGGTGGCAGATCTAACCGGTATGCTACGTTGCCAATTCTTTGAGTAATGGTGTAAAGTCCATAATATCTTGGAGAGAGCTTGAGGTTCCTCTTTACTGCTATAAACATATGACGGTATGGACAAAGATGAAGGTAGACTTTATCTCCCACCTGGAATTCACGATTTGTCCTATGCCGATCCGCATAAAATTTCATTTTTTTCTTGAGCTTCCTTTAGATTTTCGTGCACTAACCTGTTTATGATCTCTCTGCTTTTTAGTTCTTCCTCAATAGCCTAAACCATGGTTGCTCCCGATTCGTATGTCATCATCATTGAAGGTGGTTGACGGTAAACCACTTCATACATAGAGATCTTCGTGGAAGTATGTTCTAAGGTATTGTTTACATATTCTGCCAGGGGCAACCATCATGCCCAGTCACGGGGTCTGTCTCCTGAGAAACTCCTAATGTAGCCTTGTAATCCTTTGTTGACTATCTCAGTTTGGCCGTTTGTTTGAGGGTGGTAGACTAAGCTAAGCATTAACTCAGTACCATTCATCTTAAAAAGTTCTCTCCAAAATTGGCTTGTGAACACCGGATCCTTGTCACTCACAATCGTTTGAGGAAAACCATGTAATTTAAAAATAGTATCAAGAAATACCCTTACCACCGTGGCTGCTGTGTACGGGTATGATAGGGACATGAAATGAGCATATTTTCTCAATCGCTCTACTACCACCAGTATTACAGTTCGCCCCCTGAGAGTGGCAATCCCTCAATAAAATCCATACTGACGTCAACCCAATTCCTTGTAAGAATGGGCAGAAGCTGGAGTAAGCCCACTAGATGAATATTTCCCACTTTATTTCTCTGGCAGACATCACATTCCTGAATGAAGTTCCTGATGTCCCTTCTTAAACCAGGCTAAAAAAACTCATTTTTAACTTTTGCATGTCTTATACACCCCCGTGTGACCTGCTAATGGGCTATTGTAGAATTTCTACAGGATCTCACACTTGAAGGCCACAAGGTTTCCAAGGTGCAACCTGCTTTTATAAATAAATAGGCCATTTCGGACTTGGTATAGGGTTTGGTTTTCCAGGGTTCCCTGGTGGCAGTTGTTAATTTGCTCCTGCAACTGTGAGTCCTACAGATAAGCTCTCTTTAACTCCTCTATCCATTTTGTTTGAAGAAGACTTATGGCTTAGATATGTGCTGGTTTGGGTTGTATGTGGTTGGTAATGAAATTGGGCTTTGTGGCTGGGTTTTGTGTATCTAGATATGTTTCTAGGGTAGGAAATTGGTTTAATGTCTCGATTTTTGCAGTGAGGGGTAACCTGGATAGTACATCAGCCACCTGGTTGGTTTTCCCACTATTGTACTCCACGGAAAAATCATATCCCAACAGCTTGGAAACCCATTTCTGCTGTGCAGGAGTCCCCACCTTTGCTCGAGTAGATATTTCAAAGCTTGTTGGTCCGTACAAACTTTAAAATGATGCCCCAATAAATAATGCCTCCATTTCCTAATGGCCATTACCAAGGCCAAGAGTTCATTCTCATAAGTTAACAATGAGAGGCTCCTCCCCTTTAGTCCTTGGCTGATATAGGCTATTGGTTTCCCTTCCTGCATTAACACAACTCCTAGCCCTTCTCCTGATGCATCACACTCAACTACAAACTTTTTAGAAAAGTTAGGTAAACTTAACACTAGGGGACTTACCATTGCTACCTTAAGCCTTTCAAAGGCTTCTTGTGCCTTGTTGGACCACACAAAAGCATTTTTCCTTAGAAGGGTAGTTAAGGGAGCGGCAATGGCTCCATAATTTTTCACAAATTTTCAGTAATACCCAGTAAGTCCTAGAAATCCCCTTAAGGCCTTCAAATTCCTGAGCAATGGCCACTGTTGTATAGCTGATATTTTATGGAGATCAGCTTTAACTCCTTCCTTAGTTATTAGGTGACCTAAATATGCCACTTTATAGCAGCCAAACACACACTTGGACTCATTTACATAAAGCTGGTGGGACCTCAAGATGTCTAGAACAGCTTGCAAACGTTTCACATGTTCATCCAGAGACTTGCTATAAATCAATAACCATCAAAGAAAACCAAAACAAACTTTCTCAAATAAGGTTTAAAAACCTCATTCATCAAGCCTTGAAAGGTAGATGGGGCATTTGTAGGCCCAAATAGAATCATCATAAATTCATAGTGACCCTCATGGGTTCTAAAAGCAGTCTTTTGAATGTCCCCCTCATGCGTTTGATTTGATGATAACCAGAACGCAAATCCAGCTTTGAAAAAAATCATGCCCCAAAAAGTTCATCCATCATATCATCAATATTAGGAATAGTATACTTATCTTTTACTGTATCCTTGTTGAGAGCACGGTAGTCTACACACATTCTCCAGCTTCCATCTGCCTTCCTGACCAGCAAAACAGGGGAAGAGTAGGGGCTTTAACTCCCTCTAATAAGTCCACTTTTGAGGATTTCAGCAACCAGCTTTTCTATTTCCGTCTTTTAATAGTAGGGGTACCTATATGGCATTACACAGGTCGGTTTTGCTCCCTCCAACAGCTCAATCTTATGGTCATGACTCCAGGGTGGAGGCAAGCCATGAGGTTCAGCAAAAACATCTTCAAATTTTTTGATAATCTGTTCCAGTATTGGTTCGCAAGGTTCCCCACTTTGCATCACAGTTTCTCCTATTAGTTGCAGGCAAATGCCCTTGACTGACCCCTTTTGTAAATAGGAGACATTTTCCACTACTTCCACGGCTTCTCTTGGTGGTTGTAAACCCTGCAATTGAATCTTAGTATCCCTGAAATCAAACTGCATAGTGAGGTCAAAAAAGTTCCATAAAATTGATCCTAGATCTTGCAGCTAATCAACTTATAACACCACATCACAGCCTCCTAGAGTTAATAAATAGAGACTGGCCATAATCTTTAAATTTTGTAGCTAAATAGGAACTGCCCTATGGTAACCTTGGAAAGGAAAGCTATCCCCATTAGCCACTTTAACTGTCAGTTGGCTTTTCCCCACTGGTAGTTTCAATTTCCTTGCTACATATGGATCCACAAAGCTGTGTGTGCTTCCTGTATCAATAAGAATAAAAAAATTTTGATGATTAATAAAGTCTTCTATTCTCATTGTTTTAGGGGATAGTGACCCAGCCATAGCATGTAAGGAAATGCTAAGTAGTTCACCTATCTCTTTATTTCCTTTTTCCCTTTCTTGTGGCTCAATGACGGCCAGTTTTCCCTCATCAAGCTCATTTTCTTCACTCTCTCCCTCTTCAATTCCTTCCAACAGAAACAACTTAGGCATAGTACATTTGTGACCCGTCTGAAATTTCTCATCACAATAATAACATAGACCATTTTCTCTCCTTTCTTGCATTTGGGCTGGAGATGCTTTTTATGAGCATTGTGGGTTTTCTGTTTAGGTTGTATGGGATTTGTGGCATTCTGTTTTTTGATCTAGGGAGTGGTGCTGGTAATCTGAGGATAGGTGGGGCTGGTGGAAGTTTTGGCAAGTATGTATGGGTAGGCTGGGTCATATATTGGGTTCGGGTTAAGGTTGTCTTACTTCTTTCAGCTACTTCCTCTTCTTGTAACCTCGCCAAACCAAATGCAGCTGAAATTGTAGTAGGTTTCAGCATTGTAACCATAATTTTAAGATCATCCCTTAAATCACTAATAAAGGTACTAATACGAAACTCCTCCGTAAGTCCTTTAATTTTTTTAGACAAGATCTCAAATTCAGTTTGGTACTCTTCTACTGTGAAGGTTTGTCTTAGTTTTGTAATTGGATCCTCAAATGTTGAGGGCCCAAACCGCACCTTAAGTGATGTGGTAAACTCCTCCCATTTCCCCATGGTACCAGAATCCCTTAGCTAAGAGAACCAAGACAATGCCTTGCCTTCTATGTGGAAGAAGGCAATCTGAATTTTTTGGTCCTCGGGTGTGGAGAAATATTCAAAAAACTGTTCAGCTTTAAGAATCCATTCCATAGGATCTGACCCATCAAATTTAGGAAAATCTAGTCTAAGGGACCTAGCATGTATATCCTCATTTCCCTCAAATAATGGGTTATTGAACTGACCTTTAGGATTGGATGATCCTTCTTCCGAGTTCGAATTGGTGGGCTGTAGTGCTAAATGCTCATAACTGGTTGCCAAATTGTTAAATTGCTGTAACACTACTTCTAGCATGCCTTTTTGTTTGCTTTGTTCTTTACGCAGGTGCACCGTTTCAGCTTTGAGCATTAAGACTGCTTCAGAAAGTTGCGCTTGACGTGTACCCCTAGATAAGGCGCAGAAACGTAGCTCTGATACCACTACTATGAGTTGTGTAAATTTAAAAAATATATAAAATTTCAAGAATTTGGTAGACAATTCGAGGTGTGTGACCTCCACAAGTGTAAACACTACAATTTTGAAAAGAAAACCACATACTCATGCATTGATAACTGCCATATAAATATTTTACATGGACTTAGTCAACTAACAAACTGACCCATGATACGTAACTGACCCACTAAATATACAGACTCAAAATAGGGACTTGATCAACTAAAATAAATGTGGCCCATAACATACAATCTGGAACCACCAAATAACTGACTCTTAAATTGCACCTAAACTCAAACAAACCAATTCAATAAGATCTAAAGCAAAGTAACGCAAGGCCCTTAAGCTAGGCTTAGACTTGGGCCGATCCACTTCAGACAATTACCCTCACTTGCAGCTCATAACATTCCATGCCCTAGCTTTCTCTCAGTGTTAGAGTTGTCCAAGCACAATGCTTCATTTAATAAGAGATAGGGTTTTACCTTGTTAATTAATGACATGTGAATGGAAATGAAAATTGCTAGAGAACCTCACATCTATCTTTTTCTTAGATTTTGAGACTATGTACATATTCACCAATAGAGATTCAATATCTTCCGGGTTTTATCAAATTAACAAACATTTTCTTTTGATTTTGTACACTATGATACATGGTCTTGTGGTGATACTGCTAAGTAGTGTGCCCTTCGATATCCATGAAGGATAATTTTCGGGTCAATATGCACAACACCTAGTTTCCGTCGTATAGCTAGAATTAATGGGGTATATAATCCAGTTCACTGCCCTAGCTATCTCCCAATGTTAGTGTCCAAGCACTATGCTTTGTATAATAAGAGAAGGGGTGATTAGGACTTGATACGAGCATGCAGTCCTGTAATGCACCTCTTCTCTACAAACTTTGAGATACTTGATTTTTCCCATGACCGATGATGAAAATAAAGTGAGATAATTAGAATCAATGAAGTACCTAGAATTAGTAACATATCTCTGATGAACTATGTTAAGTTTTTTTAGTTTCTTTTGCTTGTTTAATACCTATTGTTCAGAATTGTTTGAGATGCTTAAAGTGCTGCAATACACCTTATTAATTGACCAGTCAATGGAAATGATGAATTTATGTTCAAACGACCCTCATTGCTAGAGAAACAAAATCTATTTTCTTCTTAGAATCGAGATTGTATTTACATATTCTCCCATCGAGTCTCAGTATCTTCTAGGTTCAAGTTAGAAATCATTTGAATGTCTGAATGTTTAAATACCATGTTCTTAAGTAAAAAAATTTATGTTCAATCAACCCTTAGTGCATCAAGTCTTACATTAAACCTATTGCACTTCTTTCTCTCTTATTTTTTATTTTTACATTAAACCACTGTCGGATATTTATTAAAATGAGGAAAAACAGTACAAGCAAAGGAAGGAGGGCAAGGCCATGACCTCCCTAAAGATAAACAATACAAAATTTCTCCTAATTATCTCCAATTAGAATTCTAACCAACCTAATTTTACTTCTTTTCAAACTTTGATGGTATTGTTGAGGATTAGTTGGGCTGCTATTGAGTCATCTATGTCACGTTATGGCTAGATTTATATACTGTATATTTTGTAGTGATGGAAAAATGAAACGGCATAACCATGAGGAAAATTAGGACCAAATATCACGAAGAATAGTTCTTTGTGTGTTTGCCACCAAAAATTTTAGTTTTACAACTATGTAAGAGTACTTATAATTTGCGTTAGTACTTAATTGTAGTGTCCCATTATATCATTGTGACTTGATAATTTTAGATGGCATTAAAGAAAACTAGGAAAATAGAAGGTGAAAGGGTAGAAGTCCATTGTATTTCGCCGCACTTGTCATATCGCAGGGTGCCAGAGTACTGCTAAAATATGATATTCTCATGTATTAGGGGATCTCTTAATTTTATGTCTGGCATTCCCTATTTTGACTGGTTTGTCTTGTATAAGGTAATGATTATGAGGATACTATCCCTTGTCTTCATGTGATTTTGTATGCAATGTTGGTCTAGTGGTGATTCTCTTGAACAACGTGTCCCTTTAGTGTTCAGCTGTGATACTTAATCCATTAGCTACTGCACTACACGTTTCAAACACTCTCACATATTATTTATCATTTTAGGTTAGGACTACTTCCCGTTTTCGCCCCTAGCTTTAGTCTCTTAGTGCATGTATTGACCAAGCAGAGTCTTTTGTTTAAGAAGATATGTTGTTTTATCTTGTTAAAAAAATTTCACTTGTCAATAGAAGCGAAGAATTTATATTCAATTAGCATGCACTGCCTTAAATTCTCACTGTCCACTTTCTTCTCTGGTTTTGACATTATATGTGTGCAATTCAGAGTGTGTAAAATAATAACATTTGAGATGCCAGAGTGTTTTGATAACGTTTCCGAATATTATAGTCAACATTAGGTGAATATCATGCACTTTATGCTTTATTTAATTCATAACTATTATTTAGATAATCTTCTCTACTAAATCATAAACATTTGTTCATTACAGAAAGTGTACACATGCAAATAAGGAAAAATAATTTCTTTGCCATTTGTGTGGAACAAGTTACGACGAACGACGAATTTCTGCACATACAAAAGTGTACACGGGCATATATTGAACAAAGGAGGCAAAGAGTGCACAACATGCTTTAAGTTATTTCTTACAAAAGCCGATTTTTATGAACATGAAAATCATGTCCATGATCTTAAAAGAAAGGGGAAGAAGCTAACAACAAAGCAAAGTAAGTATATGCAAGTCAGGGAGTGACATTATATTTGGTATTTTTGTACATTTTGTAATATTATTCCATTTATTTCTTGTTTATATTTTGTATACTTCTATATATTTGAGAATATACTAATATTCCATACCTTTACAAGCAGACCTCGATAATAAGGGAGGAATATTGAGCGTGTAAGAAAGGAGTAAAGTTTGTAAAGTGACTTGACTGAAGATAGGAAAAAATGTAAATGAGTTTTGGTCATCATCTGGAGGAATCACAGCACGTGATGTTTTGCGATCTTTTAAGTGGTTTGATATTGTACTCGAATGATGTTATAGTCGACTTCATAATGGAAACTAACACTTAGAGTTGATGGGTAGATAAAATTGTATGCATGATATTCTTGTACTTAAATATTTTTGCTTTTCCATAGGGAACCATGTATAAATTCGACAAACTCGTCTTCTACTATTGCGCTTTATAGTAACACTTCATTTTTCAATTTTCAGTGTACTTAGATATTCTTTCAATGTTATGTTTCCTTCATTCCATTAATATGTAAATGAATTCTTCTTGTGATGTTTCCGTTGTGCACCAAAATTCCTCGTTGCACAATGTCGCATTTCCTCACAAGTTCATACAACCATATCAAGGTTTGTATCATTCTACACAATGAAGGGTTTTCAAGAACAACAAGTACAATATTCTCTTTGCCTTGTGAAGGACATCAAGACCAAGGAGGTGGTGCTCAAGTGGAACATTGAGGATGGTCTATACAAGCTCAATTTACCTTGCAAACCTAATTCGCTCTCCACTTCAAATTGTCAACCGTCCTTTCTTGTCCTCGAGGTATATGAGATAATCCTCTCATAGGGTGAGGCATCTCACACACAGAGGGGATCATATCACATTTCCTATGTCACACAAGATGATTATATTACTTATGCCTCGTTGTGCGAGATGTCTTACAATGTGAGATTGTTGCTTCGATTTGTAAGTTGGTTCAAAAATGTTTGATTAGTTGTTCACATTGGAAGTTCAAGCCAACAATAAAAATACAATGGAATGAATCCAATGAAGTTTTGATATTCGGAGCTAAGCATGTTTATATTTACCTATTTTCAAATTGTTTTAAGTATTTTAAGAGGGGAATTGTGTTTCTTGATCGAATTAGTTGATTTAGATCTAACTACTCGAAAAGCAAATCTGTCTCCACTTCACACAACACTAGCTTTTCTAACAATATATTATTGTTTGTAAGCTCAAAAACATACTTGTTTGCACTCAAGATTTCAAGCATTATAGACTCCAAATCTCAACAAAAGTACTTTTCTTTCAATCAGGCACAAGTCAAAGAATGAAAAAATTTACAAAAACATAAAAAAAGCGACAACAATAAACATGAAAATACCTACAATTACAAATAATAAAAAGAAGTAGGTCAAAGTTTGGGAATTAAAGTGAATTTTATTGCAATTCAGCGGCCAAGTATACATTTTATATTATACAGTATACATAATATCAATGTTAGAAAATAGAATAATATTTTGACAATAGAAATTGATATTTTTCCACTAATATTAAATTCCTCAAAAATATTGTATTAGAAGGATAATAATAACTAATGTATAAATATTTTATTTAATCCTGTTTGAGGGGATTAAAATCAAATTTTTAGCAAATTTTGATAAAAGTTAATGAAATGCGTAGTTGAAAAGTTGTTGGTTTCATAAAATATGTGCTTCAAATTAATTGTAGGATTTTGACTTAGATTAAAATTTGAATTTGAATTTTTTTCGAACAAGGGCTAAGCATATAAATTTATCAATAATCTGAATAAATAGGACCCAGACGCATATGATACGTATGAGGCTGGATTTGCCAACACAAGCTGGGTTAAATGGGTCGGTTTTTTTTTTTTTTTTTTTGTTAGAGGTAAAAATATTTGGTTAAGTTATCAATGTCTATTATTGGCAATGGCTATTGGCCAGTTAGGATTTTATATATATATATATATATAATAAAGAAAAAACTAAGGACAAAAGGAAAGAAAAAAACCTAATCACTGGCTTATAGAAACCTAAATCAACAAGGATTCATAAAAATCTTAAATTCTCCAACCCCAATTATAAAAGGAGCCACAATACTATCAAATTCAATTCTCGAATTTCCAAGATCCCTATTCCTCCCTTCTCGGTATTCTCTCTCCAAAGGTACTTTACCAAGATCCCTATTCTTCACTTCTCGATAATCTCTCTCCAAAGGCACTTGTCAATTTCAATTCTCTGTTCATGTTCTTAACTTTTAATAAACATATATATTTATTTTAAGGTTTAATCAAACTTGGTAGAAATATTTTGAATTTTATTTCTTTGATTGTGAAGGCTGGCGGTGTGGTAATCTATCAAAGGCGGAACCTTGGATATTCTTTTTGTGATGTGACCTTTTTATGTAAAAATAATTCATCGTACATATATAAAGTGAATTTACTGATGAACCGTTTTGCTGAAAAATAGTCGCATTAGCATGTATTTCAAATTTTTGTGAACTACAAATTATCTTGACATTGTAAAAAAATTTCAGCCAACTCTACTTTTATTCTTACAGTAGTATTTTGTTCGTAATTTCTCAAGTATTAATACTTATTTGCTTGTTTAATTTGAGTTTATGCAACGGACTGTGATTACTCAAGGTATGTGAACTGCATTATGAATCTTTTATGCTGGATTGTTGGGAATGAAGTACAAATATATAAATAATGTTCACACTACAATTTGATGTAATCTTTTATTATATATTCTAACATACTTTTCAATCTTTTTACTCATACGTATTTCATAATTAATTTATCAATAATTTTGAATTCTAATCCAACTGATTATAAATCGTATTTCTGAATTATTGTAATGAAAATTCACTTTTGCTTTAATATAGCTAGAAGAATGAAGAAAAGAAAGGGAAATGAGAATGTATGTTCCTGCACTGACATACTTAATTTTCTTCCTCTAAAACCATAAGCATATATTTTAGTTGTGCATCTGATTAAGAATATCAATTTTTTCGTATTTCACTTATTTCATTATTTTCATCTTATATTTATTACTTGCAGTTGATAGCTGAACATGGAAAATTTGATTGATCTTCCAATGTACATTTTGGTTGTTATCCAAAAACATGTGCCTTCAATTAAAATTTATAATCAAGCTTAAAATTAGTTATGAGGAATTCGAGATTAACACTTATATTTTACCATGTTTGAAGTCTTGAATCCTATTTTTTCTTCTAATCTCATAACAAAAAGGGTTGCTATTTATCATCACATTCATGAACAAAGCAATCTCCATTTTTAGGGATTTTATGATTAAACATGTATTTTTCAAATAAGAGAATTGGCATGAGTTGTGATTCTCAGTATTCGTGATATAAAATTAAGGTGCTTGGAGTTCATATTTTTTACATGCTTTCCTGAAATACTAGTTAAAATAAAATAATTGACATGAGATTGTTATTGATGATTTATTGTGCAACCACAATAAAATGGTAAAAATCAACTTGCTGCCGAGGTAAGAGATTGATCAAGTATGCAATTTCCCTTTTTTGTTCATATTTCTCGAAAGGGTAGGTGAAGTCACGAAAATCAAGCTGATAAAAAAATAATAATAATAAAATCATTTCTGCAACAAATGCATCATTTCTGCAAACAGTTTCCAAGAAAATAAATGTATACTCATTTACGCAAACAATAAAACCCATATCTAATATAATAAGAAGACTATTATACTATAAACTAAATCAATACAAGTTTTAATTTTTTATTTTAAAAAAGAATAATGTTCTTGACTACAAATATGAAAATGACTCGGAAGTATTTGGGTGGGATCAACAAGAAATTCCGAGAGATGGATAATTATAGAAGCAAAATTAAAACAGGAATGTACTTTAGCAATCAACTAGAATTAAAATCAAAGTATTTCTACCAATTTCGTATTAAATCAAAGAAATAAAAATCACAGTACTTCTATCAATTTCGTATTAAATCCTAATATAAAATACACAGTGCATTAAATTAAAAGTTAAAAACATGAAGAGAGAATGAAAATTGACAAGTACCTTTGGAGAGATATTTACCGAGAAAGGAAGATTTGTTGAGCGTAACTGTTGTCGGCGCCTTCATTAAGGATTAGAAACTTCACATTTGTAATTTTGATTTTGTTATAATTTTATTATAAATAGAAAGTTGTCATTAATGTTTACTTAATGTTCATAAAAAATAGAGGGCTTAGAGAAAATATGGTGCGATTTTTATCTTGTTAACTTTTTTTCATCATAAAAAATTACAAAAACAATGATGTAGTCTTACATTGAGACAAATCTCTATAAATCTTGTGTCTCCTCTCTCTCTCTTTCTCTCTCTCTCTCTCTCTTTTTTTCTAGTGCGATTTTATTGCTTTTGGTGGTAGAATTTTTAATTAAAAATTCTCACATAATATTCCAAAAATAATTTCCCTCCACTTCTAGGGCTTCTTAGACGGATATAAACCTAGCTAGAATATTTTGCGTTATGTAGAGCAGAAGTTAGATTACCCACTTAGTGAAGGAAAAATTATTTTGAAATTATATTCATAGTCATATATAACGTGCCTATAGCGTCTTTTTCCCTCTTAGTAGATGGTTCCATTGGGTTGGGACATCATGTGCACAATTTTATAAGACTAAGGACATCAGATGGATTAAATAGAATGTTGGAGACATGGGGTGACACGAATGGAAAGGTTGGGGACCCCTAGAGGAATTTACCCTATATTTTAAACTCCTAATAGGCCCAAAACTTTCAAGACTGCTTTTGGTATTTTCCTGAACTTTAAATTTATTCTAATTGATCAATAACACGAGTGACGGATCCAGGTTTTACATTCAGCTAGTGCGGATCTTTAGCGTTGACCATCGACAATCAGCAATCATAATAGCAAGTTCGTTTATTAATATGCAATTAAATAATATTAAAAATTCTCAATATATATGTAAATACACTAAAATATAAAAATTATATAACATATGAGAATATAAATCAATACAACCCAAATTTATTTTTCAATTAGAGTTGATTAAAAAAAGAGCAGATGGTTGAATTGAGTCCAATATCTTCTCATTTCTCAATTGAATTTTTTTCACCCTAAACTCTAAATTCTTAAACATAAATAATAAATTCCCAAATCACAAATCAAAATTCATGATAGATTATAACTCATAACTCAACGACACATACAACATAAATTATAAATCCCAAATCATATATTCACAAATCGCATATTCATAACTCATAAGTAAAAAATAATACCAATTCTGAAACCAAAAAAAATCTGTAAAACAGTAAAAGAATAATGAAGGAGACTCACTACCTCACTGTCCAGTGACTCCAGTCACTAGAAGGTCCGTCCGTTGACTCCGTTTTCATTTCTGGCTTTCTGTTGAGATGGTCTGGTGCCGATCAGTGACGAATCCGGGCTTTCTACTCACAACCCATAGGAGTCCCAGCTAGGCTCACTGCGGTACGGTCCGTCTGCCGTGTGACTGCATGTGTGTTGCGTTCTGTTTCTTCTCATCTCCCTTCAATCGTCTCATTTCTTCTCATCTCACGTTCTTGCAAATTAAATTTAGCAGACCCAATTTATATGGATCAGGTCCATCGGGAATGGTAAATTGGTAATGGATCCATTCAATTAGGATTGGGCATGGTTATTTTAAAAAACGGCCCACGGCTGGAAGCCTGGAATAAGCCCACACTTTTTTAAAAAATAGAAAGAAAATAGAAACCAGATTCTGGTCATCTTCTTCGATTCGCCCAGCACGCACAACTACGCCCCTCGCTGGGTGCTGGGTCCGCTACTGAGTAATACTCACATTTTGTATTCCATGCATCCATCCGTTAGTGATGGCAAAAAACCATTTTCCGCCCCTAAATCCTATTTTTTCTTCTTATTTTAAATTCAAATCTTCAATTACTCTTTTAATGTTAAGCACAACAATATCAAAAAATTTCTAACGCTCTTATAGAGTAAAACATACAACTAAACAAATCTCTCTCTCTCCCTCCCTCCCTCCCTCCCTCCCTCCATGTATATCTCTCTCTCTCTCTCTCCCTCCCTCCCTCCCTCCATGTATATGTGCATATATATAATGAATCCAAATTGAAGCCAAAAAAGGTTTTAAATGTACCAGCTTGCATGAAGTCACTAACATTAAGCTTCTGTAAGAATATACTGACCAATTTTATTTAACCCTTGTTTGTAGAAATTAAAATTTATAATTTACTTTAAGTTAAAGTTAACAATTAATTTTAACCATATTTTTTATTAATTTTTATTAAAATCTATTGAAAACCCAATTTTAGGGCATGTTTGGACTGGATTAAAATCTGATTTTAATCTAAGTCAAAGTCAAACAATAAATATTAACCACATTTTTCATGGATCCCACATCTTTTCAACTACACATTTCAAAAATTTTTATCACAATCCACTACAAATCTAATTTAAATCCCCACCAAACACCCTCCAAGCCCCACCAAACAGGGGCTTAATCGTAAAGGTCATGAAATGATGGCCTATATAAAATTAATCAATAATGTGATATAAAAAGTAATTTATAGATGAGGAAATTGTATATATGATCTTTTTAGAAATTGTGGAGATCGAGAATCCAAGAACCGAAAGCCAATGTTAAAATGCATCAAACAATTTAAATAGATATTTTGTGTTATGATTTCTTTTCTATTTTGAGCAATTTTCCAAATTTGTGCCAACAAAGATTTCCCTTTTTACTTTAATTCATTAATTGGACCCAAATTATTTTTTAAGGACATTTTAAATCACTGTGGAACATTTAGGATACTTTCCACCAATAGGTTTTTTTAATTAAAACTACAGTTGAGTCTGAAAATATTACAAAAAAGATAGCATTTAAGTATCTATTTAGCATTTAAGTATCTATTTAGTTTGACATCTACATCCTCAAATTTGAATTTCAGTGTCTGTGAATCCCTACTGAATTGAATATGGTAGTTTTGCCATCAAATCCTCACAAGTCTACGTATATTTTATATCAAGGTATAATTCAGTTACACCTCTTTCCTTATAAAACTAATTTAAAATTCAAAAAATATTGAGATAAACATAAAATAATTTGCATCTTACTAGCTAAAATGTCGGAATTGAATACATCTTTTTGTGTAGGGTACGTTTCTTTGCATTCATAATTGTATTGAGATAAACAGTACGATGATATACAAACAAAATAATGAAAATATTAACCAAATCAACTTTATAAAGAACGTCAAACTAAATACATTAAGTGACGATCATAGATGCTCTCAAAATCTTTGAAAAGCTACGTAAGAGAGGTTTAATCTCACTTTTGTGTGACTCACGAACTTTTAAATGTTCTGAATGACTAAAAAAAATGATTTTCTTAAAGATTTGTTGATATAGAACCTAAAAGTCAATAAAAAAAAAAGAATTTTTTAAGTGCAAGGAGTTATGTTTCTCGAATCTCAAATGTATCTCTTAATAGAGATGGACATTAAAATATGGGTAAATTAAGTGTCACTTTTTTTTTTATTAAAGTGACATGATGTCACTTGGCACGATGTCAAAAAGTCATGTTTATCACTCAAAAAAGTGAGAAGTTTTGAGAAAGTGATAGAAAAGAAGAAATAAATAAAAAGTACCATATAACCTTGTAAAATCAAGTGACACAATGTCATTTTTTTGTGTTAAAAAAAATATAGTGACATGCAATGTCATTTTATTAAAATTGTAATGTTTGTTACTTAAAAAATGATAGAAAATTCAAGAAAGTGACAAATAATATAAAAATTAAAAAAGGGACAAAACACTCAAAAACGAGAAAACAAATTGAAGTGGGACTTTTTTTTATATATATTAAAAACTGTCATAAAAAAATGATTCACTTTTTTGTATTATAAAAACTTAATTCACATTAAAAACTGAGCCTTAGACATTAACAAGTGTCTGTTGAATATCAATAAACTACAACTATTGTGGACATTGCAAATTTTAACACCCATCAATTTCTCCAAAAATTTATAACATTAATTTGCAGAATAGATCTACAATTGCTTGTTATAGGTATGGGCAAAAAAAAATCGAGAAATCGACCAAACCAATCAAACCGAACCGGCTCGAGTCGATTTGTCACAGGTAAATGGTTCGTTTTTTTTTTTTTAAACAACCCCATGGTGGATCGGTTCAGCTATGGTTGAAGCCTCAAACCACTGGTTAATCGAACCGACCCAACCTATTTACATGTTTACCTTTTTTTTTTGTTCTTTTTAAGAAAAATAAAAATCAAAAGATAAGCCATAATCTCATAACTTTATATTGATTTCCTCCAATCTTTGATATTGTCATTAAGTAATAGCACTAGAAATTTCCTTTCACAAGCTCATTATGTTATACTTAGTCTTTTTCCTACTCAGGAGTTAGGCTACGTAATGTATAAAAAAGCAACAAAATTCTTATGTTTTTTGTTGATGTATCTCTATTAACTTGATTTTATTTGTTAGTCTATAGTTTTTGTAATATAAAATTATTTAGTTATTTTAATTCTTGTAATTTAAGTAGGCCTAAAAACTTGAACAATTTTTTTTTTTTAATTCAATTTGGACTAAAAGTCCAAGTCAACTAATCGATTTAAGAGCTAAAGAGGGTTGGTTTGGGTTGAAATTCACTGAAATTGACTAATTTGGTTTTGATTTCGGGTTGAAGTTGGGACCGATACAAATCAAACTGCGCCCAGCCTAGTTGTTAGAAATTTATTCCATTATAAATCTAGTTAAATGGTCAAACTTTACTTATTTCAAATTTTACAACTAGCATGTTCTTTTTCATTTCTGATTGACTGCAGAACTAAATCGTACCCAATCCTTCTCCTCCTTCTTACAGACCTTGCTTTGGGCAAGTGTGTGACAATTCTTTGTTGTAGCTAAATCCCCTTTCTAAATGCAATTTCCTCTACATAGCCAAGCATCTACAAGTGAGAAATTCAACTTAACCTGTAAAGTAAAACAACCCCAAAAATCTCTCCACTTATCACCTATCATCTTCGAGCTCCTCCTTGACCTCCTCCCTTCGCAGCCCCTACACGATAGCCTTGAAAACATGAGCATTGAGGGTTTCTTTCCAATCAACCATAGCATGGGCAAAGGATACAATTTCGAAATTTGAAGACGATGGGAATTTGGATTGTAAATTACTCAAGAGTATTCGAAAACCTGTGCTTAGTGGCCAGCCTTCAAATGTTATCAGGCTTCTAGGGAAAATGGGTCGTAAAAGTTTGATCGGCTGTTGAAAAAGCTTGAAATCATCAACATTTTGCAATTTCATTGTGATTTTGGATGAATTTTTCAAGAAGTTGACTATTTTAAATAGATGAAACGGTCCTCGCCGATTACAATAGGGTTGATAAAATATATTGGGGAGTTTTGTAAGTTTCGGGGTTTTACAACGTTTTAATTACGGTTCTTAAGTAATTTAATTAGTTATTAAGTATTTATCAAATAAGTTAATTTTTTAGGGTATTGGACCTAACTTGCACTTAAAATATTATGAAGAAAATGCGGTTAAAAAGTAAGTTAAAATTATTGAACCATATATAACATTAGTATATTGAGAGAATACATGGTAGAAAATAAATTAAAAGAATATATGATTGAAAATAAATTGAAAATTGGGGCGAATCAAGAACTAGATTTCAAAAGCAAATTTATCATTAAATGAGGAGTATATTTGTAAATTGTGCCCCCTAAAGAAAATCTTATTCCATCAATTACCTTAGAGCATTTTCAAAAGACTATATTTATAAAAATCATCTTATGCATAATAGATATATGAAAAATTAAGATGTAAGCCGAACATTATTATTGTAAGATGTAAAACTTATTTTCAAGAAAGTAACTTTTGAAATTTGAATCTATAGTCGGTTTTCGGAAATTTCGCTTTAAGAAATGTAAACAAAATCAATCATGCTACTTGTACGATCTTTTTTTTTTCTTTTTATAATTTTGACAATCACATTTGAGAACATCATATTCATTCATTTTAAAAATTATTTTTTAAATCAATGATCCAAATTTTAATACCATCAATATTATCAACAATTGTTAACAACAATGGTAGAGTTAATTAAATCACTGTCTACTAAACTTTACTCATGGTTACTACTTGATCATTGAAATATAATCGGTTACTCAATACTCACTCAACTATTCATTAGTTTACCCATCAATCACTAAAGCCAATTTTGTCTATACAATTACGTGTCAATTACACGATATTAGTGAACCACACGTAAGATAAAAAACAGTTAATTGATTAACAATTTTAAGTCATTTGAGAAAAGCGTACTATTCTTCTCCCTTCAAAATCTATTCTATTCCACCTCGTGGATTATATTCTTCTCACAATCATCCATGGTGTTGGCGATTGAACCCCCGTCTTCCCTCTCTTCATTCTCTCTCATGAACCCCACTTTCACTAAACTCTCAACTTTAAAACCCACTTCCATCATCTCCAAATCCACCTAGTTTTACAAACCTGAGCCCACTAGAGCCGGACCCACTGTCCACATTTTCCTCGAACGCCATAGCTCTATATTGAATTATAAAAGTTGGCAAGGAGATGAAGAGGAATTGATGCCAACTCAACTTTAGTGGCAATAGACCTGAGTAACACATCCAGTTAGATGCATAGCTAGACTTCAAATTCTAGATGAAGAAGACTCTAGAAGAATTGTTGAGGAATATGCTGCTGCGTGGTTGGAGTATGTTTTCAAATTTAGTTAGTTTGTACAGCTTTCATATACCAACTTGTATAGAATTAGTTAGAGTAGATTCTTTCTGTTACACTTCTCGATTGAGTACTTGACTTGCTGATAACTTGTTTATTAGTTTCTTTATTATTTTGTTTTACAATCATCTACAGTTTCATGAAACCGTTGATTGACTTTGCTTCAACTTCCAATAATTTTTTTCAATCTCCCCAAAACAGCTTAAATCTATTTTCTTGGGTTAGGAACAACCTGGTAGCATCATGTATGACATGAATAACATTGCCACATAATGTGAAATTCCTCTCTCCAACATTATCACTTTTGTAGTGCTTAATTCAGTAATTGCCCCTAAAGATTTTGAATATCAGCAACTGGAATCTTCAGCAATTTATCAGACATAAAACAAGAAATCTTTTGAAGAATTCAAAGTCCCCTACTATGTTTTTATGCAGTTGATAAATTTTTTTTCGATTTTATTATAGGAATAATAATTGATAGATTGTGACAGTTGAAAGGAGCCTATTTTCCCCACTTTGATTTCTTCCTTATCGGACCTACTAGCAATGGGGGAGAAAACATAACATGTCACATAGTGTTTCAATATAGTCCTAGGATCCAATATTATGTTGAACATAGTTAAGGGACTTCACTATTATTAAAATACGTTTATGGGATTTCCAATATTTATGTAAAGTTTCTGGTAAAGTTGAATGCGAGTTCTCTGGGTATTGTAGGCAACATCTCTTAGATCGACTCTTTAAAGATTGCATTAAGTTTTCAGATTGTTGACAAGTCATTTCATGAACTAATGCACATCGATATTAGGAATAAGCACTATTGATATTCATTCACTTCAAAAATAAAGCAGCTGGAATGCATTTTTCAGGCACCATACGGATATAATATTCATTAGCAGTAACTAAGAAATACCTTTTAGTTGACATTTATTAGAACCAATAGTTCATTATCCAATGGATCATTCCGTTCAACAGCTTTGTCTTGACCATAAATGGAGATTGCTGCATCTTCTATGGGAGCTCCAAGTTTCAGTTGGATCTCCCTTTAAAGGGAGATCATTTGATCTCTTTTTCCCTTCAAAGCCTGGTTGCTTGTAAGTTTTGACTGCATTTGGAATATAAAAGGGAGATTTATGAAAAGTGATCCAAAAGTCTTGCAGTTTAGAGGCGCTATTGTATCATTTATGGTGTCATATTTTCATTTCCCTGCAGAACTCACCTTGTGACCCATGTTTGATGCACTGGTGTTGTGCCAGGAGCATAGTGAGATGAAAGGAGGCTTACCTGATGAGGCCATCGTGCCAATGACTGTTGTCAATCCTCCCCTAGTCCACCAAATGAATGTTGCAGTTGACAGGTAGGATTCAGCACTAACATCTGCACATAGCACTCAGCAAACCAACCTCGAGACACAAGCTGTATAGAGATTGCACATGCAAGAGAACAATTCCAGAGTGATATAGTACATACTTCAATTTTGAAGGGATTTGCTACATATGCATAAAGTTTAAGATGTTTGGTCTCCTTGTCTCTCTTTATGATATAGAACTAAATTTTTGAAACTTCTTAGCTTCTCATGATAGGGGAAAATATACTTTTTTTTTCAATACATACAATCAGGTTTCTCCAGACATGCTATTCTCTCTGGATTCTGATTGTGGTGTGTGGAAGAACTTTGGTGGATCTGTAAAGTTCTATTCTCGGTTTATTTATGCTTTTTGTGGTCTTCGGCGATTCCTTTTATTTGGTATAAGCTTGCAATATTGTCATGATTCACACGAAACTAGTAAATAAAAGTGCAGACTATAAATGATGGGCATCAAACAAACTTTTCTAAGCACACAAAGACGGCACCTAGGGTGAGATAACTAGCGTGGTTGGATGTTAATTGGCTATAGAAGTTATGTTACGTATGTTTTGTTTAGAATGAGCATTTTTCTTGTGGCAGTAAAAATAATTAAACCGAATGGAGAACTGATCTTTTGAAAACCCGCAAGTGCACGAGATTGTGGTCAAGTAATATAATAATGAATAGAGTGTCGAATCCACGAGGACTATGTGTTTAACCGAGTTAAAATTAATTGCAACTTTAATCAATTAGCAAACAAATTTTATGACTTTCTCTATACTAATACCTAAATTATCAATTAAACTAATGAAAGTAAGTAAATGTGCTTTTCAAATGTGTGAGATGCATTGCTAAAATGTCGAATCCCCCTTTTTATTCAATTTTTAGTATAACAATTAAAGTGACAATTTGAAATCATTTATGTTGGTTAATGTTCCTAATTTAATTGAGAGTCTCTTTCGATAGTGATCAAATATATTTCCCTTATGTGACATTTCTTCATCTCAATGAAAGATGCAAACATGATAAATGCATTAACAAGTGCTAGAATACTTANAGGTATATCTCTATCTTTTATCAAATATTATAATGCTTATTATATTGTGCTTAAACCATATTATCTCTCTTGATAACAATAAAATTCACTAACAATTCAATTGGTGATCAAGCAAGTGAAAAGAACGATAAAAACTATAATAAGCATCCACAAATCAAATCAAATTAAAGTCAAATTAGTTAATTAAAAACTAAAAAGATCATAATAATGGTTCATCTCATCCTAACAATGTATAAAATTAGCCTAACATATTGAATTAAAAGAAATCATATTTATGTGAAAAGATATAACCCGAATTTTTGATAAATTGAAAAGATGAAAATGAATATTGAAATTTTAAATCTCTTCGATGGTTTCTTGGTGAATCTCCACCTGCGCCTTCTCTTCTTTGTCTAAAAATCAGGTTTGAATATTAACTTGATTGAATTCTTGCAAATCTTCTTCAATTTTCTCACAAAAATTACGAATATTCCTCATTTGATGATAATAATTAATGAATATTTCAGTATAATATATATATAGGAGGTCTCCAATATGTATTCTGCTATTATGTATTTGTAGGAGTAGAAAATTTGTTGAAAATTACGTCCAAATTGGTTTCCAAAAAAGTTCCAATTGAATGAGGAAAATTGCATTTGCGCGCCGATTTTTTTTTTTACACAACAATCAATATTTTAGCCATAACTTTTTGGCCCGATATCCGATTGAGGCGATTAAAAGTACATTGGAAATCTACCTCAAAGGACTACAACTTTTCTAGAGAATTTTCAAATTCAAACGTATACTATGCCAAAAATGGATCTCAATTTTCGACTAAAAATTTGGAATATAACTTGTGCGATTGAAAATGATAATAATTTAATCATGTTCAAGTCCTTTTTGAATTATAATTCCATCAAATTGTCTTCTAGCAATCTTCAAAGTATCATCTTGTGGTCTGAATAAACTATTGAATGTTTACAATTTGGTCCTTAAACTTTAGATTTTGCCAATTTTTACTTCTTTCTTTCGATTCCTCATTTAACCATTGAGTTTTACTTATATAACATAAAATACAACCATTTATGATATATTTTGTCAGAAGAATTACCAAATATCCATATTTTAGGCCCCTAATAGGTGTATAAATTACACTTATCAAGAACTCTTTGCTAGTTTATGATTTTGTGCTTGGTAGTTTACTCAAAAACATGGTAAGAGAGGATGAGATAGAAAGTCCCAACTTCTTGTCTTGAATTCTATCTTCAATCATAGAATTGGACAAGGAGAAGAAGAGTGCGTTACCGAATTCGTGACCAAGAAATCCCATAATTTAACAAAGCAGTTATCAATTCATATCATTTGTTAAAATTTATATCCACTACAATGACAAATAAGCTGCATTGGAAAATAATTATTCAAATTTTGAAACAGTAATAAATACGTTAATCTAATTAATTTGTTTACACTCTACGAATTTTACAATCTTTTAATATATATAACAAAAAAGTTCCTACTTTTATCTTAATTCATTCATGTATTATCTATTCAAGATGGCATTGATATGCAAGTTAATGTCATGGATGGTAAAAATCTCATGATAGTATGATACAATACTATAAATTATGCATTTTTAGGAGAATGGGAAAAAAGTCGTATATTTAGTCCCTCAGTTTGGTGAAGAGACAGAAGACGATGAAAAAGACAACCACAAGGAAAAGAAGTTAGAGGTAACGAGGCCATGGAGAAGGGCAACAAGGTTGGGATGGCCGTGTGATTAACCCAAAAACAAAATGTTATTTAATTTTATTTGCATTTAAAAATATTCATTAATTTTTTTTTAAAATTTATATAAATTGATGATATAATTTAAATGTTAGAAAAACTGAATAAATGGAAAGTACTCTTAAGCCCCTATTTGAGCTCCATTAAAAATAAATTTTAAGGAGGCTACACATCACAAACCCCCTACCTATTGGGCATAATGCGGAAAGTTCCGTACCTTCTGAAAATAGCACAAAACATCCATGTTTGAAACATCTAGTGTGGAATACTTCCCGTCGTCCATTTTTTCAATAAAAAATTGTGAAATGACGAATACATTCTATAAATAAAACTAAGGCTATGTTTGATTGTAAAGAATTTCATGAAAAATGTCACATTCGAAAGAAACAAATTTCATTTTGATCGTTTGATTGCAACGTGGAAATGAAAAATCGAATTCCAAGATACAACCACTTTAAACCGCATTTTCTTTATTTTCATGGAAAACGAATTCATATGGGTTTGGTGAATTTTTATTTTTCAACTAATATAGAATTTGAATTCATTTCCACCATTGTCTATCAAACGGACCCTAAAAGAAAGGAAGAAGAAAAAAATAATTGCAACCATAGCTCCAATTTTTTAAAAAGAGTACAAACGAGTCCAAATGAATTTTTCTTCCCCCTCCACTACCCTCCTCCTACTACCAACTCTCCCACCACGGCACCACCACCATTCACCGCCATACTGTCGACGCCAAAGCCCCATCACTGAGAAATAAGTGTTCCTATTTTTCTAATTAATCCACTCAAATTAAACTACAGCCCATGTTCTAATTGGTGATAGCTCGTGTCCAACAACAGCCCAAGTCCAAAACAAAAATGTTAAACCATTAGCCCAGCCCAAGTCTAAAACCTAGATACTATTATCCTAACTTTCGCACTCACGTTTCTCCTCAGTTCTCTCTCTGGCTCTCGCTCTCGCTCTCGCTCTCTCCAGTGTCCGCCGTCTCTGTGTCACCTCTCGCTCTTGGATTCTCGGAATATCAGGCGTCATCGACACCAGCCCTCAAATGTCAATTGTTTGAGTCTTGAGATAGGATCAATTTTTGGTAAACTTCTTCTCCTTTGTTCTAAGGTAGGGGCTATATAAGCTTTATCTGTATATTTTAATGTGTTCTCCCCATTCCACCACAAGAAAAAAAAAATAATAATAAGGAAAGATAGAAAAGTTTAAAAAAAAATGGAAAAGATTACCAACCTCATGGGAAAAGAAGTCAAGACTGAAAAAATATGCAAGGGGGTGGCACCGGAAAGGCCATAGCTGCTTGAAATAAGCTAAGCATGTAACAGATGAAGCATTAAAGGGAGGAGTAGAACCAAATCAGGAGCCAAGACCACTGCAAGAAGAGTGAGAGCTAGACAGAGATGTAATAAATCACTTCTGAGTATATAGTTTATGTGGACAATCTAATTATGAGAAACAATAGCAATGCTGGTATTATTGATCATTATCTATTTTCTACGCAAGCTGTCATCTCGACTTTGAAGCTGCTAGCTTAGTAGCATGGCATACATTTCTATCTTCTCTTTTAGAGAGTTTTTTGACTTGGATAGCAGTTGTTTATAAACATGTAAAACCGAATGTCAGTAATACATCGTTTGTAGATTTCTGATGAAGTAGCCACCAATGAGAACTTATTTCATGATTAGTGGTTTGCTCAACCTTTTGAAACCTAGCCGAAAGATGCCTTACCAACCAAAGCTTATTCTGAGTCCAACTTCAGAATGATTTAGAAGCTATTGGGTTCTCTCCAACCCACCTCGGAAAATTTAACTTAAGTGTGAGAGTCTGATATACATTGTTAAACAAGCTATCATATTGAAAAGAAGATAAGAGGTAGCATAATGCATTTCTTCAAGATCAGTTTAAATGATATTATGTGCTAATAGGTGGTGGTACTCTGGTACTGCTTCACTGGAATGATATCATGTTGTCTTCTTCATTTGTAGTCTGATTGTCTTCAACAGCAACTCTGAGATCTGTATTTTCAGTTATGTTTTATATTGCATACAGTCCATAGACTGCTTCTCTCAACTGTTACCAACTTTTATTGTGATATTTCCTCTTATCCTGTTTTGATTCCATTCTTATGATTTCACGCACATTAGATATTCATTTGGGGATTTATCAAAAGGTGTCAAAATTCAGACCAAACATCTACATGCTCTGATAGAACTACACAACATAACAAGGAGTTTGCCTGGAACGTTCAACTTCTGTTTACTTTCTTCGATCTTCACGTGCTGTTGAACATACAGAAGGCGATCTACCTTATGAAACTTTTAAACAAAGGTATGTGGATGTGAAGTACATTTGCATGGGTTTTTGGTGTAGACTTCCATTTGATTTTAAAAATGATTCAACTACCTCCGACAGTAGAGTATGCTATACTCTAGTGGGCTTCTTTTAAGAGTTTTAATTGCTTAGTGATGAATGACACAGAGAAAAAGGATTCATGTAGACGACTTCAACTTAACTGGTAGCAAGGATTAGTTTGGTGTTATAGTATTTTGAATGCTTCCATAAGAAGACATTGCACGCAGATTTAATGTAGATTTCACACTTGTTCTATCCTAAACCTTATTATTTTCTAAAATTATCTCCATCCAAAAGATGAATGTAGCGTACGTAGATATACTAATTTGGAGTCAATTTTGAGTAAGCGTCCATATGATTCCATGGGCATTGGGGAGTATTGAATTATCATTGTGATAAATTTGATTATCATTCTTATGATCCTCGACTTTATAACATAAATTGTAGGTTTAAATAGTCTTAGCGTTTGTTTATGCTAGGTTTTTTTTTTTTTGGCTAAACAATGAGTAAGTGTATCTTGGATTCTGCTTTGCAGGAGATATTGTTGACATATGATACATCCAACTTACAGATCATTTTTGAATCAATGTAACTTGATTTATCAACTTGTTTGATCACTGATGTTAATTTATACTTACACAGCATCTCACCTCTTCAAAATCGATTCAACGATATTTTAACTTGTAATTTATACATACCATTCACGTCCATTTTAATCTTTGTTTTAGGTAATGAAATTTGAGCCTAATAATTTGTTTAGTGATGTTTAATTTGAGCTTTATAATTAGATTCTGGTTAGTATTATTATAGTCAACATTAGGTGAATATTATGCACTTTATGTTTTATTTAATTCATAACTATTATTTAGATAATCTTCTCTACTAAATCATAAACATTTGTTCATTACAGAAAGGTTGAAAGGCATATTATATTTTGTTATATCCTTTATTTGACATGGAATGGTTTTAACTACATATCATGTACTTTGCTTTTCTATAATATGGTGGGAAAAAGAAGACAAATAAGGAAAAAGACTTCAATTGCCATTTGTGTGGAAACATCACTAGAAGAATTCATTTACATATTAATGGAAAGATGTGAAACACAACATTGCGAAAATATCTAGTTACATAGAAAATTGAAGTGTTACTATAAAGCCGTAGTAGAGGTTCCTTATGAAAAAGCAAGAATATCTAAGTACAAGAATATCATGCATACGATTTTAATATCTACCATCAACACTAAGTGTTAGTTTCCATTAGGAAGTCGACTATCCTTCGAGTACAATATCAACCACTTGAAAGATCACAAAATAGCACAGGTGTTGAGATCCTCCAAATGAGAACCAAAACTCATTTATATTTTTTCATATCTTCCGCCAAGTCACTTTACAAATTTACTCCTTTCTTACATGCTCAATATTCCTCCCTTATTGTTGAGGTCTGCTCTGTAAAGGTATGAAAGACGAACAAGGAAAAAGACTTCCTTTGCCATTTGTGTGGAAAATTTTTCAACGAACGAGGAATTTTTAACACAACAAAAGTGTGCAGAAGCATATAATGAACAAAGGAGGCAAAGAATGCACAAAATACTTTAGAATATTTCTTACAAAAGTCGAATTTTCTTAGTATGAGAATCATAACCATGATCCTAAAAGGAAAAAAAAGGGAAATAATTGACAACAAAACAAGGTAAAGTATATGCAAGTCAGTGAGTGATATTATATTTGGTATATTTTTGTTTTATTTATAATATTATCTCAAATATAATGTCAGTCTTTCACTTGCATATATTTTACTTTGCTTTGTTGTCAACTTTTTCCCATTTCTTTTGGGATCATGGTCATAATTCTCATGCTCACAAAATTCGGCTTTTGTAAAAATATCCTAAAATATTTCTTTGCCTCCTTTGTTCATTATATGCATGTGCACACTTTTGTTATGTTCAAAAATTCCTCGTTCGTCGAAACGTTTTCCACACAAATGGCAAAAGAAGTCTTTTTCCTTATTCGTCTTCCATACCTTTACAGAGCAGATCTCAACAAAAAATGAGGAATATTGAGCATGTAAGAAATGAGTAAAGTTGTAAAATGACTTGACAAAATATATGAAAAAATATAAATGAGTTTTGGTCCTCATCTGGAGGAATCTCAGCACATGTGCTGTTTTGCGATCTTTCAAGTGGTTTGATTTTGTACTCGAAGGATGTTATAGTTGACTTCCTAATGAAAATGAACGCTTAGTGTTGATGGGTAAATACTAAAATCGTATGCATGGTATTCTTGCTTTTCCATAGGGAACCATGTATACTCATCTTCTACTACTGTGGTTTTATACTTCAATTTTCATTGTAACTAGATATTCTGACAATGTTTTGTTTCTCCTTCCATTAATGTGAATGAATTCTTCTTGTAATATTTTCATTGTGCACCAAAATTTCCCATCGCATTTCCTCACAAGTTCAAACAACAATATCAAGGTTAGTAACTTTCTACGCAATGACGGTTTTTCAAGAACGAGGAGTACAATATTCTATTTGCCTTGTGAAGGACATCAAGACCAAAGAGGTGAAGCTCATGTGGAACATTGAGGATGGTCTATACAAGCTCAATTTACCTTGCAAACCTAATTTGCTCTCCACTTCAAATTGTCAACTGTCCTTTCTTGTCCTCGAGGTATATGAGATAATCCTCTCACAGGGTGGGGATCATATCCTATGTCACACAAGATGACTATATTACTTGTACCTAGTGCAAGATGTCTTCATGTGAGATGGTTGTTTCATAGGTGCTTCGATTTGTGAGTTGGTTCAAATATATTTGATTAGTTGTTTATTTGGAAGTTCAAGCCAACAATAAAAATACAATGTGATGAATCCAATGAAGTTTTGATATTCCGAGCTAAGCATTTTTATATCTATTTATTTTCAAATTGTTCAAGTATTATGAGAGGGGAATTGTGTTTTAGTTGTATATATCTAATTACTCGAAAAGCAAATCTGTCTCCACTTTTCACAGCACTAGCTTTTCTAACAATATATTATTGTTTATATGCCCATAAACGTACTTGTTTGCACTCAAGATTTCAAGCATTATAGACTCCAAATCTCAACAAAAGTACTCTTTCAATCAGGCACAAGTCAAAGAACCAAAAAATTTACCAAACCATACAAAAAGCGAGAACAATAAGCATGAAAATACCTTCAACTACAAATAATAAAGAGAAGTAGGTCAAAATTTGGGAATTAAAGTGAATTGCAATTCTGTGGCCAAGTATACATTTTATATTATACAGTAGTATACATAATATCAATGTTAGAAAATAAAATAATATTCTGACAATAGAAAATGATATTTTTCTACTAATATTAAATTCCTCGAAAATATTGTATTAGACGGATAATAATAACTAATGTATAAATTTTTTTTATTTAATCCTATTTGGAGGGGATTAAAATCAAATATTTAGTAAATTTTGATAAAAGTTGATTAAACGTGTTGTTGAAAAGTTGTGGATTTCATAAAATATGTAGTTAAAATTAATTGTTGATTTAGATTTAAATTAAAATTTGTATTTGAATTTTTACCAAATAAGGGCTAAGCACATAAATCAATCGATAATCTGAATAAATAGGACCCAGACGCATGATACGTATGGGCGGGATTTGCCAACACAGGCTGGGTTAAATGGGTCGGGTTTTATTTTTTGTTTGTTAGCGGTAAAAAATATTTGGTTAATTTATCAATGTCTATTATTGGCGATGGCTATTCGCTGGTTATGATTTTTTAAAAAAAAATAACTAAGTACACAAAAATAGAAAACTCAAATTTATCAACAATTTCAGGAAAAACTTTAAAAAAAAACGCTAATCATTGGTTTATAGAAACCTAAATCAACAAGGATTCATAAAAATCTTAAATTCTCCAACCCCAATTATAAAAGCAACCACAATACTATCAACTTTATTAATTCTCAAATTTCCAAGATCCCTATTCTTCCCTTCTCGGTAGTCTCTCTCCAAAGGTACTTTTCCAAGATCCCTATTCTTCACTTCTCGGTAATCTCTCTCCAAAGGTACTTGTCAATTTCAATTCTATATTCATGTTGTTAGCTTAAATTATACAAATATGTATATTTTATGTTAAGGTTAAATCAAAATTGGTAGAAATACTTTGATTTTTATTTCTTTGATTGTGACGGCCTACGGTGCGGTAATCTATGAAAGGCGAAATCTTGGATATTCTTTTTGTAGTTTGACCTTTTATGTAAAAAAGAATTCACACATTAAAAAAAGTGAATTTACGGATGAACCGTTTTGCTAAAAAAATAGTCACAGTAGCATGTATTTCAATTTTTCGTGAACTACAAATTACATTGACATTGTAAAAAACTTTTAGCCAACTCGGTACTAATACTTATTTGCTTGTTTAATTTGATTTTATGCAACGGATTGTGATTACTAAGTTATGTGAACTGCATTATGAATCTTTTGTGCTGGAATGCTGCGAAGGAAGTACGGATATATAAATAATGTTCACAATACAATTTGATGTTAATCTTTTATTATATATGCTAACATACTTTTCAATCTTTCTACTCATACGTATTTCATAATTAATTTATCAATAATTTTGAATTATAATCCAACTAATCATAAATCGTATTTCTGAATTATTGTAATGAAAATTCACTTTTGCTTTAATATGGCTAGAAGAATGAAGAACGGAAAGCAAAATGTGAAGGCCTGTTTCTATGCTGACATACTTAATTTTCCTCCTCTAAAACCATAAACATATACTTTAGTTGTGAAGCTGATTAAGAATGTCATCTTTTTTTGTATTTCACTTATTTCATTATTTTCATCTTGAATTTATGCTTGTAGAACATGACAGATTGGATTGATCTTCCAATGTACATTCCGGTTGATATCGCACAAAGTTTAACTTTAGTAGAGAATTTTACGTTTACTGTTGTTTGTAAAGAGTGTAAATCAGTGAATTCAATATTGAAGAATAAACCTTCATTGCCTACTAGATGTCCTCGGATCATGCTTGCACAAAAAATAGATACCGAGCATCAAGAAATCGAGGTGATCAAATGCATCGGTTTGTTGCTTTCTCAACTTATTAACCTCAAAGACATATCAACTTCAATTGCTAGAAGCGAGTGATAGGTAGTGCAGAAGAGCACATTATGAATGGTTGTGGACAATTACCATTAATTTACAAATTATTGCATCATTTCTCTAGAAACAAATTTGCCTACCCCCTATGGTAACTTTTCGTGATCAGTATGAATATGATGAGACATTCAAGCCACAAGAGGTTTGGGATTTCTTTGTTAGGAAAATAGCGATGTCCTCAAATCCTTAAAAGGTGAAAAGTTTACATGATTATAATGAGGATAGTACTATAGTTGCTATTTATGGAGAATTTGCTATATTGATTGTTGGAGTTGAACCCTGATTCTCTCTTTTGTGCTTCAAAAATTATGATGGTAAAATCTTGTTTGGAGAAATACACTTTTATAAGTGAAACGTTTTCTCTTGATGATTGACACGTGCATTGCTTCTGACTGTTGGATGGTGAATGAGTTTTTTACTTGGGCTCGATGACTCTTGGGTTACTGCAACTGTTCATTCTATTCTAGAGACCTCTTGGGCTCCTGCGTGTTGAGAGAAAAAAAAGAGGGAGGAGAAGAGCTAGGGCTTGCTGCCTTCATTTGATTAAATTTAAATCAGATTTTAAGTGTTGTGTGTGATAGTTGTAGATCTATCACTGTATTTGAGATATAAGTCTCTTATTGCATCTCTTTGAACATTTGTAACCTTCGTTGCTATTTTGGGATGTTCTAGTGGAACTTAGCATAATCCTTTTCTTGGATGCTCAACGGAGGATGTAGGTGTTAGAAGCGGCCACTGAACCTCTGGGGCTACGGCTGAAATAATTATTTTGTGTTAATCTTTAATTTTCTGTAGTTTACTCAGTTTGATTCGATTATTCTTGTTTCTCGATTCTTATATCGTGTGGTCTTGGCTTTTCAAAGGTATCAGAGCCTGAACTAAGGAACAAGATACCTGGATCTTTGAATAAAGAGACAGATCTGCTTCAGATCCTGAAGTTTCTGGATTTGCTCTTTAGAAAATCAATAGAAAACTAGTTTATGTAAACTCGCTTGGTGAGATCTTTAATTTTTTTGTAAAGTTCACTTTCTGAAGTTAGAGTTTCTTGATCATTCCCTTGATTTTCGTACACCATTGAAACCCCCGTGAGATTAATCTTTGTCCAGTGCCTCCTGCAAGGCTCTTGGAATATGAGATAAATCAAGTACGGATGTGTACTTGGAGAATCTTGCTGGAGAGATTAGTGAAACATTGTTTTGTGATCTCAGTTAATGTGTTTTTCTTTAGAGCTTTAATCTGCATATTCTTTGCAAGTTCTTGATATTTTGAAAATCTTGTTCTACTGAGTGTATTACTGTGATTTTCTATTTGTCTCCAATTAGTACTCTTGCTGTTCTTTGCATATTCTGTAAATTATCTTCATTCTGTAAGTCTGAATTGACTATAACATGGCTTTTGCAAATTTGAATTTAGTCAGTTTGATGGAAAAATTGGGTTCAACTTGTGGAGTCAGAAAATGAAAGTTATTCTAATGTAAATGAGATGTGTTAAAGCTTTGGATAATAGTTGGCTTGTTGATTTAATTCGTGCAGAGAAAATTGAACTTGAAGACATTACTTGGAGTACTATTTTCTTATACTTATCTGAAAATGTAATTAGAAGTATTGGTGAAACTAAAACCGCTTCTGAATTGTGGACCAAACTCCATGCCAAATATGTGACCAAAACTACTCGAAACAAATGTTTTCTTTTGAAACAATTCTTTTCTTTCAAAATGGATCCTTTAGTTGATTTGGATGAAAAATTGAATAGATTTACAAAACTTACTCAAGACTTGTCCAACTATGATGAAAAACTTTCAAAAGATCAGTTGGGCTGTAATTCTGTTAAACTCCATTAGTGGCAGGTATAAGGACATTAATGTTGCCCTTGAATATGGTAGAGATGAATTCACTACTGATATTATAATCAATGATTTGAAAAATAATGCACAAGAAATCAAAGCTGAGTCAAGTGTTAGTCACGCTGGGGTAAATTTGCTTTCCAACTGAAAAACTTTTAGTAGTCTGAAAATCATCCAAAATTTTCAAAAGAAAATAAAAGGTGGACTAATAAGAATAAGACCAAGAATAATGCTAAGGGCAAAAAATGTTATTATTGTAGTAAAATTGGTTATTTTGTTAAAGATTGTTTTAAAAAGAAACTTGAAGCAAAAGAAAAAGAAAAAGGTTTTGAAGAAGAGAGTACTGCTTTAGCATATAATAAAGCCAAAATAGTAAATTGTTTAATTCGTGTAAGTGATGAAAAGAAACTGAGTGATAGATGGATACTTGACTCTAGCTGTTCTTTTCACGTGTCCAAACAAAAACTACTTTATTGATTTTGAAAAAATGAAAGGAGGGCGGGTTATAATGGAAAATAACTTTGCCAGTAAAATAAGTGGAATAGGAATTGTTAAACTCTATAAGAAAATGGAAACCTTTTGTTTCTGAAAGAAACCAGATTTGTCGCGGATTTGAAAAGGAACTTAGTGTCCCTAAGTATGTTAGATAATATGGAGTTTAACATAAATCTAGGGAAATGACATATTAAAATTCTTATGGGAAATGACTTGATTGCTTCTGCCCCTAAGAGATATGGCCTGTATTATAAACCCTTGTTGGGCCTGACTGCTTATACTGTATCTGAAAACTTTTGGCAAAAATTGTGGTTTGAAAGACTTGGTCACATTGGTAAA
>CAIGRP010072292.1:0-10734 GCA_903798385.1 Fraxinus cuspidata | reverse complement strand
GTTCTGAAAACCATTTGTGATTGCTGCACAATTGGTTCATTTGATCGTTGTATCCTGGAAGTGATTGTCCATAGAGGTCGCAGCAGTTATCGACGGGCAATTTCGCTTTAGGACATCGTGCTGTCACGAGACTCGATCGGTCGATAAGTTTTATTTCTGCACTTTACTGTATTGCAACTAGATTAGATTCTAACAGTGAGGTTGTGGTGGCGTTGGCGGCGGCGGCGACGGCAAGGTGTTGTTGGTGGCGGTGGCGGTGGAGGTGGAGGTGGAGGTGGAGGTGAGGGTGTGTGATAAAAGCGTTTGTGACCAGTTATTTGAATGTTTGTAACAACTATTTGGTTAATTTGTGACCAACTAATATGTTGGGTTGGGAGTGGAACGAATGAGTGTTGTAACTATTTAGTTGGTTAATTTGTAACCATGTATTGGTGTCGGTGGTTGGATTAGGGTGGGGTGTGGAGTGGAGTGTTTGTAACCAAATATTTGATTAATTTATGGCTAATAAATAATATGTAACCGATAAAATGAATAATTTGTGATCAATAAATAAAATGTGACCTAAAAATTGTGATTGTGACTCGCAATCTATTAAGTTGTGTTCGGGAAATAACTTATGTTCATTTAATTTTATAATTTGTGACCGTAAAATAAGTTGTGATTTGTAAACGATAAATAAATTGTGACATATAATTTTTTTTTAATTTGTGACATATAAATATATTGTAACGTATAAATTTTTTGATTTGTGATCATGAAATAATTTGTGACCCATAAAATTTTAGATTTGTGATCAGAAATCATTTTTGACCAATTAATACGATAATATGAGACAAAATTGTATAGAATTGTGGCTCTAATATATTTAATTAATAACATATATTTTTAATTAGTTATTTATAAATAAAATTTAATTAATATTCAATTTTTGAAGTTAAACGTTGTATCTTAATTTTGAATTTGTTCATACTTAATATCTTAAATATGAAATTTTCCCAAGCATAAACCCGCAGACAAAAAGTCTTCAATGTGATTTAAAAACTCATTTAATTATACATCTCAAATTAGTATTTTAACACCAACGATGTTAAATAGCGTAAATGAAAAAGGAGGACATTATTCCATTGGCTATTAAAACAATTTGTTGTCTCATTCGTTTCACTTTACTTTGACTAAGTTTTCAATTCGGATTATTATATTTAATTTGTGTTAATTGAGTCATTTTTATTCCCTTTTTTTTTTTTTTAATCAACACGGTCATTATTCTTTAAAATTGTCTTAAATTTAGGTCACTCCCTCCATTTTCGTCACATTATTTAGCTCCCGTTTGGCCCCCATTATTAAAGATTATAATTTTTGGAATATATATTTTTTAAATTGAATGGTTGAAAAAGAAGGAAAAAGTTTCGATTTATGTGTAATATTAATTTTGCAAAGAATATGTAATTGAAAATAAGAGAGAAAAATGTATTAAAATTTTAATGGGGGTCAAACAGAGACTTATTGCTGATACTAACCTTGTAGCTATATACCAACAACCATCTTGCATGGCGGTCAAAAAAATTACACGAAAAAAGGGTTATGATTGAAAAAATCTTTTCACATTTGACTTGTGGATTGAAAGCAATATAAACCAGAATTTCTCGGTTGATTCACATTTTTTAGGTCATCGTTTTACAATTAGACAATATGATATAATTAAACGAAGTGGCCCAAATTGGTACAAAATTAAAGTATAATGACCTCACTGACACAATTTTAAATATAAATTGAAGTACCGTAACCCAATTAAAATTTGTGTTAAAGTAGAGTGACCACAAATGGAAACCTAAAGTAATGATAAATAAAAACTTAAAAGTAAAGAGTACAAATACTAAAACTGTCATGGAAAGAGAGAAAAAGAGAAGAAGAAATAAAAATCAATGGACTCGTGTGTATAATAATGAGAACCAAATTCTTATATTTATAGGGAATGAATATTGATAAATATGGTAATAATTTCAAGTGCTGCAGGGATACAATTGTTATTCACCAATAACTTAAGATTTACAACATTTCTCTTTGAATGACACATTACAAAATATATGTCTCGTTAAAACCTTGTTTGATAAACATTTAATGGGGCAAAAAAAAAAGAATCAATCGAAGGGAAAAATGTACAATTACTTGGAGTTTTAAAGATGAACATTGGCTCATTAAAACCTTGTTAGGAAAATCAAATGGGATAAAACCTAAGCGAAGGAAAAAGAGTATAGTTACTCGCCCTGATGTTCCTCTACGTGTAAATACGTATTTTGTTTGTGATTTAGTTCTATGTGAGTCAGAAAATAACCGAATTGAATTTCCCAGTAAAGAAAATCCCGACTTTTAAGAATAAAATAATCTCAATTCAATAGTACCCTTTAAGTAACAAAAAAATATGTTTAACACTATTTCAATGTCGTTGTGTTGGGGTAGAGCTATATTTTATAAGGAGATTTATAGAAAAAAGTTATGTTAGGTCGAGTGTCAGTTTGCAAGATAAGTTAATGCTCTAATTGCACTAAGATATGGTACTTCTTAATCAAGAGTCTTTTCTCCATCTTTAAGTGAACGAAAATGATTCATTTTCACATCAAGTGATCGAACAACCATATGTGATACTAATGGATATGCATTATCCATACAAAAGCGTTTTAAGACTTTTTTTGTATATATAGATTGATGAAAAAAATAATCCTTCTGGAAAATGTTCAATCTGCAACTCAAGACAGAATTTGGGTTTTTCCAAATCTTTCATCTCAAATTCATTTTTCAAATAATTTGCAATTTTGTTGAGCTTGTTAGAAATTCCAATTAAATTTAAATAATCAACATAAATTGCCACAATCGTAAATCCAATATTTATAATCTTTATGAAAGCGCATGGGCAAACATCGTTATTTTTATAGCCTCCAACAAATATTCGTTAAGAAGATTATACAACATGCGTTCGGAATGTTTCAATCCATATAATGATCTTTGCAATTTAATTAAAAACATAGTTCTCGGGCATGTATCATTTATTTTTCGCACTTTAAGTCCTTCAAAAACTTTCATAAATATGTCACTATCAAGTAAATCATACAAATAGACAATCACTACATCCACAATGCGCATATCGAGCATTTGTACATGAGCATTGCTACAAGTACATAATCAAGTACCGAGCCCGGGCGTTTCCCAATGGGGGCCGCCACTTGTCAATTCGGTAACAAATTCGGTAATTAATTATGTACAACAAGAATAATTCTTTGTACATAGTCAAACTAATTAATAATATAAAAATGATGGTGTCCATTACGAGATAATACGTTTCCTCATAATCAATTCCTGGTCTTTGTGAGACGAATCGGACTTTGTATCTTGTAATTTCATTATTTTTATTTTTTTATAATACAAAAATCCATTTGTATCCAATACGAATTACATTTTCAGGTATTCGAATTACAAGTCCAAACAATTTTCGTTTCTTTAAGGAATTAAGTCTCGCCTGTATCGCTTCTTTCGACATTGGTCATTCATTTCTATGTAACAGTCTTCAACAGACTATGGTTCAAGATCTACATTTTGCATAATATCTAGAGCCACGTTAAAGATGAAAATATTGTCTATAACAACATTATTTATTTTTCATAATTTATGAGATAACATATAATTTATTGAAATCTCATTATTTTCGGACACTTGTGATTCTTCAAGAACCATATTTTTCAATATTTGATTTATCAATCTTTTCTAATGTTACTATTTTTGAAATTTTTGGTTGGTTTTTCTCTTGTACTTTTTTTTTTAGGTACGGAGTCTTTTGAACCAATTGGTCGACCACGCTTCAAGGGTATTGAGATTCATTTGCTACAACAAATTGTTCTGCAGGGACATCAATTTTTGTTAGAATATTTTCCGTTGGTATATATGATTTTGTCACTTTTCTTGTATCAACAAATATATCTGGTAATTGATTTATAATTCTTTGCAAATGAATGATTTTTTCAACCTCTTGTTCACATTGATTGCTGTGGGGATCAAAGTGAGAGTTATTTAATTCCAAAAAAATTTACCTTATTTATTAGGGTGTAGTTTTTTCCTCCTAAAGTTGGGAAAGTCATTTCATCAAAATGACAATCTGGAAAACGTGCAGTAAATAAATCACTCGTTAAATATTCAAAATACCAAATAATAAATGGTGAATCAAAACCCACATAAATCTCAAATATTCGTTGGAGACCCATTTTAGTCCATTGTGGGTGGGTGAAATAGGAACTTGAACAACACAACCAAAACCCGTATGTGAGAAATATTAGGTTCATGACCAAAAGCTAGTTGCAAAGATGAATATTGATAATATGTAGTTGTCTTGATACGAACCAATGACGCAGCATGTAATATGGTATGACCCCAAACAGAAGTCGAGAGTTTTGTTTTCATGAGTAATGGTCTAGCAATAACTTGTAGACGTTTAACAAATGACTTCGCTAAACCATTTTTTGTATGGACATGTTCAACAACAATCCCAATTGACATGCAATAATCATTAAATGCCCGTGATATAAATTCACTAGCATTGTCAAGACGAATGTCTCGATTGAGTAATCAAGGAAATACGCTCGTAATTTTATGATTTAAGCAAATAGTCTAGCAAAAACTACATTCATAATGGAAAGTAAGCAAACATGTAACTATTTAGTAGAATAATTAATTAATACCATAAAATAACGAAATGGTCAACATGGTGTGTGTATTGACCGACATATATCTCCATGAATTCTTTACAAGAAAATTGGAAATTTAATATTGACATTCATAACCGAAGGTTTAATGACTACCTTGCCTTGCAAACAAGCTGCACATGAATAATCATTAGGTAAAAGAATCTTCTAATTCTTTAAAGGATGTCCATATGAGTTATTTATTATTCGACTCATTATTATAGATCCTGGATGTCTAAGTCGATTGTATCAAAGTATAAAATTTTTTTGGATCAACAAACTTCTGGTACGTGATAATATTTGATTCGACCATTTTTATAAATGTATAATACATGCCAGATGGGAGTGCATAAAATTTTTATTTTATCTGCTTCTAGCCAGATACAAAAAAAGTTATGCAAAGATATTCATCATTATTTTCTTGTATCGTCTCAATTTGATATCCATTGTAGCGGATATTTTTCAAGCTAAATAAATTTATTTTGGATTTGAATGAATAAAGAGCGTTGTCAATATATAATTTTGTATTATTTGGTAAAATAATACAAGTTCTTTCAAAGCTTTCAACGATATTCGATGCACCTGATATCGTATTAACATTATTTTCTGCTAATATTAAGTCCAGAAAAGACTTTTTGTCTTGAAGAATAGTGTGCAAATTTGTATTATTTACTAAACAGATATCTCGACAATTTATTTCGAATTTTGTGATTTTTATTATTTGAGTAATTTCACCATAAAAGAAAATATAATTAATCTAAAAATTATGGTTAAATATCGCACAATAATTAATCAAGTAGTCAATATCAACATGACATAAGTTACGTATTTTTATTCAGGGATAAACACTAATTTAAAATAATATGTTCTTCAAAACATGTGTGATTTCGGGAACACGTTATATTTTACTATTACTTCTTCTATAGAATATTTAAAATTATAATTTATGTTGTTTAGGAGCAAGTAATATTCTCCTAAAATATTAATTATAATGTTGTACTACTTTAGGAGTAACAATATGATAAATTATTAATTTAAAGTTTATGAAAGAACATAAAAAAAATATTTAATCAGCTTAAAAATATTACTTATCCTACAAACATGATATGAATTTATATATAAAAATTAATTACCAAACATGAGTTAAGAAAGAAATCTTGAAAAGATATGCTCTGAAGTTATTATTTACCATATATGAAATTATTAATTACCAAATTGCAGTGTGAATTAAATTTGGCATGATATGTTCATATTGATAAAGCGTGAAAAGAAATCATATTATACGGACAAAGTTGCAGCGGGAAAAGAAATCATGTTACACACCAAATTGCTGTGTGAAAAGAAATCATACATATATGAATCATGCATACTAGTTGATTGTGGTAAAATTAAAAAATTAAATCATAACTAATTTGTAAACTAGATCAGATTAATCAACAAAAATTAAAGCATAATTAATTAAGGTAGAATAAAAAAGTTGGTTACATGAAGCAACTTGTGATTTAACAAAAATTAAAGCATAATTAAATCTAATGATTTAATAATCTATTTGATTGCAAAATAAATCTACCACAATCAATTTGTGAAATAAATATACAACAATCAATTAGCAGAAAATTCAGGTAGCATAGAGTTTGTATAGGCAGAAAATCAAAAGGCAGAATATTGTAATGCATATTATAAAAAAAAACAAAATCATATATCACCAAATTAATTTTAATATATGTGATAGATGATTATACTTAAAAAAACATTACTATATTCACTAAATTTTGAAAAATTAAACTGTCGTGCTGATAACGTGTTATGAAAAGAGAAAAAAGTGAAAAGTGAAAAAAAGTCAATAGACTTGGGAAAAGATTATGGATACATATGGTAATAATTTTTAGGGCTGCAGTAGTATAATTGTCATGCACCAGTAACTTACCATTTACAATAAAAATTCAAATTGTTTGCACCAAATCGATGCTATTTTTATTTCACCTAGCTGGCCGTTATGGCCCCCTACATAACTGCTCCAAGCCTAAATTAATGCACGAAAGCCCATAAAATATGACCCAGTTATAAAATTCTTTTAATGGGTTGATCAGATCGATCTAGGATATGACCCGGTTAATGATAAGGGAAAACTTTGGTATCAACCCATTAAAAAAAAAAAGAAGAAGAAATCATTTAAGTAATAATTAAATATTTAAAAAACTGGATTAACTTAATGACATTATTTTTGGAAACTGACTGCAATTAAAATACAAAACCCGGGAAAATTTACATATAACTAAAGAACTAAAAATAACTCGGTAAATACATGTTAATTTGTTTATTATAAATACTACATATTAAGGGCATGTTTGAGCCCCATTTTTTAGTGTAGAATGCATCATTTTGGAATAGTAAATTAATGAAGAATGTGTGAATGAAAAGAAGATATAGAAAAATGTAATTTAAAAAAAATGAGGATCAAACAAGGGCTAAGTAAAACTATATCAATATTACCCACTCGAGAAATAACTCCTATATTTTGGTAACTGAAACCAATAATAGCCACAATCATGCTACAGTGATACAATGCCACGTGGCGTTTTATTATTTGACAGTTTAAAATATAGTCACAATATTCATTGAATCACAAAATGCTACACACTCTTCTGACAAACAATTTGTCACAATTCTTCGGTTAATGTGGCATTTTCCTAATAGCCAATAATATGCTTACCATTATTTTACAATTAATCCTCAACATTCACCGGAAACCCATAGAAAAATTCAACCCTCATCCAATTATTTTCTTTTCAACATATGATTTTCTCTACTGCAAAATATTTTTACATTCTGGTCTTTGTTGCTAAATATTTGTTCTAAAATTTAATTAATATGTTACAATGACGTTAATTCAACAAAATGAATCATAGTCTCATACATAGCTTGGGTAGATAAGACTTAATTCGAAAACCCAAACAAAATGCATTTGTTAGCGTATTTCACTACATCTTCTAATATGAAAACAATATTAATTTGTGTATCTATCAAATCAAAACAATGTATTTAACAATGTGCAACGTTCTATGACACCTTGCTTGCATAGTTTTGATATATGTGTGTGTTGTACAAATAATGGTTATATCACAATTTACGTACTTCTGTTGCAAATTATGTAATGTATATGAAATGATTGCAGAACGACTTGTGTTATATTATGGATTATGGAGATGATAAATTTCATCATTAGTTGTGGAACACATGAAGGGTTAATTAGGGTGTTTCAACAAGATTAGTTTTTGGATGAAACATCATTTCAAATCGATTATTGTTCATCGACGACTCTTTTTCAAGGCTAATAGAATTGTATGATGATTTTCTCCTGCAAAAATGCCATTACCGATTGTTTGATGCAAAAAAGTTGAAATGCACCGTAATAGATACAAAATGGAACTTTCGATTTTAGGAATTAGAGTTTTGATGGGGATTCAATTGAAAACTGACAATGAAAATGGGACGAGGATTATGCGGATCTAAGCAAGGAAGCATTTTGGAGGTGATTGACTAATTGGGAATTTTCCAATTTCTTGAGCGTAAAAAGTGGAATTGGGTGTGATTTATAATTTTTTTAGTTTTAATTTAAAGTCGTAATTGTGGAATTGAAAAAGCTGAATAGTATATTTGAGATTTTGAATATAATTTAGGTAGTCCGTGTAATTTCCACTTGATCAAAAACCGGTTGATTACAATTCTTCAACGCGGTTCTTTCAGGCGTGAAGGGGCCCTACGGGCGGAGTGTGCCAACTAAGCCTATGTTTGGCCCCATTTCTTAAAAAATTCATTTTTTCAAAACTCATTTTCAACTATATATTTTTCCATAAGATAATTTTATAAACAAATCCAATTTTTTTAACCATAAATTCTCCAACAAAATATTATTTCAAAATGCATTTTGGCTTAAAATGGGGTTCAAAGAGGGGCTAAATATTATATTTAACCCTTGTTTGGGCTACATTTTAATGAGATTTTGAAAAAAAAAAACGTATTTTAGAATAATAATTTTTTGGAGAATGTATGGTTAAAAAGTAAGAATTTTTTTTGAGTTTATGTTTAATATTATTTTATTGAAGAATGTACTATTGAAAATAAGAAAAAGAAAAATTCATTACAATTTTAATGGAGCCTAAACATGAGCTTATTACTTTTTTTAAAAAAAAAATCATATGTAATTGACTCAAATTTCTATATTTTATTTTTCTTTGAATATCATATGGTATTGGAATACATTATCGTCGAAAACTCACAAATTTCTATTTTTGTTTGATGAAAATTTGGATAAAAGAATGTAAAATAGCAAAAAAAATGGCGAAATTCAAATATTGGACTCGTTTCTTAGCAATCGGAAGAGAAGAAGGACAAAATTGAATGAAATTTATAATTTTGTGATCAAATTCCACAAGTTAAAATTTGAGAAGGACATTGGTTGCACAATTGATGAACTCAAGGACTAACTTGCAATATTTGAGAAAGATGAAAACACTGGAGAGATATTACACTAAATGGGCCTCAACTTCGAATTTCAGTGGGAATGGAACTCAAGTGGGCTTGGACCTCTTTTGGACTAGTGCCTGACTTTGAAGAAAAAAAAAACAATTGGACTTCTGATTAGACATTAACATTGCGTGGCTAAGTTGGAGAATATATATATATACGCATTACGGCAGACAAAAAAGGAGGAGGAGATACACACGGAAGAGGACACGTTCACGCAGGAAAAGACGGCTGGGGAGGAAACGAAAAAACATAGAAAAAACTCTGCAGTGAAGAAAGAAGAAAAGAACTGCGGCTGTAGCAAGGAAAAAAAAAAGAAGAAAAAAAAGAAAAGGAAAAGTAAAAAATTGTGGCTGCACGGGGAAGGAAGGAAAAAAACGCAGAAAGAGAAAGAAGGAAGGAAAAAAGAAAAGAGAAAAAGAAAGGAAACTGCAAACACCAGAAATTTTCAAGTTTCGTCAATTTTTGGTACTATCTTTCTAATTTTGCACGTTTTTATATTTACAATATGAATAACTAATTTTTATATTAGGAAAAATAATTTAGTTGACTTGTGATCCTTTATTTTTCTATTTAAGATTTATGTGATTTATTTATTTATGTGTTGATTTTACTGTTTAACGCTTTAAATTATCTTATTAATAATTTGACGATTATGAGTATCTTACGAATCGAGAGGTAAGTTTGAGGTTTAGATCATATAATAAAATTCGGCAAATTGGAGATACATATACTAATTATTACGGTCATAATATGAATTCTTAGAACTAATGTTTCGTTTAACTAAAATTGATTCGCATATAAATATGTAATTTAATTAGTTAAATAGGCTCAATGAAAACTCGAGAGGGGTATATTGAATACAATATAAAAATTCGATCGAACACTTCATTATGTTATGAATCTTGAATTAAGAATAAATGTGATCAATAGATGAAATTATTATGCCCTAATATTCATCACATATTTGAATTTTCAATCATCAATTGTTTGCAATCTTTTTATATTTTCAATTAGTCAAAAGTAGTTAAAAAATCATAATCATCATAAATATTTACTTGCTTTTGTCAAATAGGAGTTAAGAAATATTAGATTAAGTCCTAAAGTATAGTTTTCGTGTGAACGATATCTGGACTCAAGGGTTACTATACTACTTATTATGATATGGTACACTTACGATATAAAAAATGCAACATTTTTTTTGCACCGCTACCAAGAACTATTTACTTTTAGTCTTAGTTTATTTTATTTTTAACTGTTATTTGATTTTACTTTTTTTATTTAAAAAAAATGTTCATTGTATGTTCCACACCCAAGGCGACGATTTTGAACCGTTTGACTCAAAAATAGAATGTACTTTCAGACGAGAACGTAATGAACACAAACAAAAACAACAACATCAAATGTCTGAAGATCAAAATATTCACATTCCTATTCAGCCAATTGGACAAGTGGCCGCAAGAATAGTAATGCTACGGAT
>CAIGRP010072287.1:0-26721 GCA_903798385.1 Fraxinus cuspidata | reverse complement strand
GCTTATACTTGAGATAATTTTTTAAAGTCTTTCTACACGAGTGGAAGTTTCTCGATTATTACGGCACCTTGAAATGATTCATTTAGAGACATATTCTCGAGAGTGAATGTCATAGAGTATAACCTAAAATTATTGAACTTGACTGACGAACATTCTTGAATCTACCATTTTGTAGTCTAAGAATTTTCCCACAATAAACTTTTTAGTTCCGGTGTCTTCAGTCTTGTACTTCATTTCCAAAGATTCTCATAGTTCCCTTGCAGATTTCGTGGAACTATACACATTATATAATGTGTTGTCCAACCTATTCAAAATATAGTTTTTGCATAAGAAGTCGGAATGTTTCCAAGCATTCAATGCAATCAATGATGCTCTATTATTTATCCCTTCTTGTACAGTAGGAGCATCTTCTTATATAAAAAATTCTAAGTCTAGGGTCGTGAGATAAAATAACATTTTTTGCTGCCATCTTTTGAATTCAACCCACTAAACTTCTCCAGTTTCTCTCCATGTGGAACGGTATTAGTAAGAACGGTGGGAGGGAGGGACAACCGCAACCGGATGGATCACAATAGTAGGAATCAAGTTAGGTAACATTCCTTTCGAAACCCCATATTCGAAGTATCATTCGAAAATGTATCGGTATTGTTAACCGTATTCATTTTTGTTTACACAAAACATGAGATAAAGTAAATCAAATTACGAGAAGGAGTAGAAGAAGTTAAATCGAAGCGAAATCAGTTTAACCGAATACAATACAAGAATAAAGATATCACTCAAACGGAAAATTTGACTTAAGAACGTTGGAGAATATAATGGATTTGAGTATGACTTTAAACCAAAAAAATCAACTTTTCAACCTTACCAAAAATTGGATAGAATAATGGTAAGGATATGAGTAAAAAAACCAAAGAAAAATAATGTGAAAGCAACACCAAATGAAATGCATGCAAAGTCGAGGCAAGAGTTGAACTTTTTGCCCTTAAGTCGAATTTGTCTCGCAACGGTGCCCACGGATGATGGAAATCGACTCTCAAGATACAATAACAAACTTTTTGTGTTAGTATCACTTCAAAACACAAGAACAACAAATCGAAAATTGATTTTTGTACTCCTTCAAATAAAAATGGAAAAATAGGTTCTTATGTAGAATTTAAGTTATGAAAAGATGAATTTATATGATTGCATATCATTGGGATGAACAAATGAACTTTTCAATGGTCTAATTTATATAAAAGAAAAGTCTGTGAGAGAAGTGTCGCGCCCAAGCTTAGCAACTTTTGTCAAGGGTTGCAACTTTTGCTGTCGCTCTTGTGTCGCTCGAGCGTCAGAAATAGAGACTCTGTCGCTCAAGCGCTAGACGAACGACAGAGCTGAACAAATTTTCAGCCAGTTTCCTCTCCTTTTTTTTCAACTTTAGACATAATTTCTTATTCACCTGGAATTGGTTTGGAATTCCAAATATACTACGACGGTCTACTCGACGAGTAGAACAAGTTATTCTATTTATGTTCATAATTTGATTATCGGATCAAGTCAGAATATTTGATCGAAATTGACAAGAAAGTCACTTTTTTATGGTTTCATACTTAATCAATTCCAACAGTTATTTCTTCTTCCTCTATGGAAGCATCCATAAAATGCCTAGTATACCTTCATGCCTATCTGTTTTCCATCACAAGCAAGCAAATACTTTTGATACTCCATGGATCCTTGATATTGGAGCAACAGATCACACGATTTGCTCTATACAAATTACCCTTTAATGTAAGTTAGCACAAAACAGAAAAATGTTTCGAATTAATCCGTTGTGACATTTGTGGTACTTGTAATAAAATCTATAGAGAGGGTTCTAAATATTTTTCGTCCACTATTGATGATTTGAGTAGATGCACATGGATTTATATGCTGTGATTAAAATCTTATGCAACCACCACTTTACAAATTTTTTGTGCTATGATAGAAATCCATTTTGAANGATTTATATGCTGTGATTAAAATCTTATGCAACCACCACTTTACAAATTTTTTGTGCTATGATAGAAATCCATTTTGAAACCAAAATTAAAAACATTCAAATAGACAATTGATGTGAATTTATATGACCAATTTTTATCCAAGAAAAAGCATAGTGCATCAAAGAGCTTATGTAGAAACAGCCCAAGCAAAATGTTGTGATAGAAAGGAAACGTCGTCACATTTTGAATGTGGCAAGAGCCTTGAAGTTTCAAAGTGGCATTCCTTTAAAGTATTGGAATGATTTTGTACTCACAACAGTGTATCTCGTAAACAGAACACAAACTCCCATCTTAGACCACAAAAGTCCCTTTGAAATACTATTTCAAACCGAATCAAACTATACCCACCTGAAAGTTTTTGGATGCCTAGCCTTTGTCACCACCCTTGCTAGTGGAAGACAAAGTTCGACTCTAGATCTAGAAAGTGCATCTTCATTGGTTACCCATTTAGCGTCAAAGGATACAAATTGTTGGACTTAATGACAAGAAAAGTTTTCATTTCAAGGAATGTTATCTTTTATAAGAACATCTTCCCTTGCAAAGAACTTAATGCCAACAGCAACTCTTCTTTGTCTTATCTTAATCATCATAGTTTCCCACAAAATCCTAGCATCTCAAATGATCATGTAGTTGTTGATCAAACAGATTCATCTCTACCCGATATTTCAAAAACCTCAGCTCATACAGAATCGTCCAACTTCCATACAAACACCAGTCATGATTTATCACAACCTCTCATTCATACTTTGGAACAAAATCAACCTCTTCTCACACATTTACCCCACGGGTTTAGTAGAATTCAAAGGGCTCTTTCTCACTTACAAGCCTTCATATATCAACAAGTCTCTTCACCTCCTCCATTTCAGAAGTTGGACACGTAAAAGGACGTGAATTCTACAGGAAGCATCTTTTCTCTTAATGACAGTATTACTATGACAATCTGTCTATACCTCACTGTGCTTTTGTTGCTTCCATAACAAATCATTTTGAGCATAAGAACTGCCAAGAAGCCATGACTTTCCCTGAATGGTGTGCAGCCATGAAATTCAAGATTAAGGCTCTAGATCTTAATGATACTTGGGTTTTGGTTTATCTACTACCTGATAAAGAAGCCATAGGATGCATGTGGTGGGTATGCAAAATCAAATTTAATGCTAATGGCAGACTGGAGAGGTCCATTGCAAGGCAAAAGGGTACACTCAACAAGAGGGGCTTGACTACCATGAAATTTTCTCTCCTATAGCTAAGTTAGTCACTTTTAGAACCTTGTTAGTAGTGACGAGCTTTAGAAATGGAATTGGAACGATTGCCTAATATTGCTTTAGTGAACTCTCTCTTTAACTGGGCCAGTTCCATATGCTTTTCAACTTCAATTTTGTACCACCTTTTGGCATCCAATATCAGGTTGGTATGGAAGTTCCTAAACTTAACAGTGCAGTTCTAATCATGTAGTTCTGCCTTATAGATGTTCATGTAATCCACCAGGTCACCATAACATGAGAATTCGCCTATTTTTGCGTGACAAAGTTTGGCAAGATTTTTTTTCCCCTTGATCTCCCTGTGAAATGGTAGATTGTAATCATCGTCGCTCAAGCAAAAGAGCATATTGGTTTCACATCATTGGATCTAGGATCAAGGGATAATGGAATTTTATACCATGATCAGTGAGCTTCGCTATAGTAGATGCAATAAATGCTAGGATTTTGAGGAGGTACTCTCGGGGATCGTCACCCTCACCAATTATGTCAAAGATGTTGATGAATCATAAAAGTCTCTCTATCTTGCCTGCAAAGTTAGTCATTCGAGTACTTGGACAAAAGACTATGTAAGTGATGACCTCAATGATATTCTGAACCATTCTCAGATTCGCGACTTTCACCTATGATGGCCCTTGAAGGACTTTGATAAAAGTGACTGACTTCTTTTGCTTCTAGAGACACCCCGATGGTGATGCAACTCCTCTATCATTGACTTCATTTAGACATTTTCGTCCTTCAATTGTTTGAAGCGCCAGTAGTAGTTGTTCTCCCAACCTAAATTCATTATATCAAGGCCATGTTTGATATCCCCAATTTTCCATGGAACTTGAAAATCATTTTCCATTTTTCATCTTTTACATTGATATGATGAATTTTCCTTGGTATTGGTTTTCTACCCTATCCCCCATGTAACCAATTTTTCCTCGAATTGGTTTTCCCACCACTTTGATGGGAAAATGGTTTTTTTGGTGGGAAAATGGTTTTCCAGCTTATTTTTTTTTTTTTAGCAATGGAAATAAATTATATCTTCAATTGTAACAAATTCTATCACTTTAATGGACAATTTCCATATAAAACAAAGCCAAACGAACACCAAAAGATCCAAAATATTTTTCAGGTGGAAAATTATACTAATCAAACACAATTAATTGATAATTCCCAGAAAAACAATTATAAGCAATTCAATTCCCTAGAATTCATTTTCTTTCACCCACATTTCACATTTGCAATCAAATGGATCCTAAGAAAATATCAGGTAAGTAAATTCTAAAAATCAATAATTTATAAAAATGTCAAAATCAATTACAAATCTGGATATCCAAGATTTCGGTTCAAGAACTAAGACCATTCGGGACTTGATTAGTTCTGGATTTCAGGTCCAAACTTTCTTTTGGAATTGATTCTCGTTCAAGTAAAAATATCCACTCTGTGTATTATTATACTAATATACAATACTTGTATGATTTTAATGTAGTCCCAAAATAGAAAGAAATATAATTGAATAGATCGACGTGAAATTTAATTCAATAAGAAAAAAATAGATTCATTTTAATAATGCATTACTATCAATAATGAGATTCAGCAATAAAATGACTAAACAGCCCATACAGTTTGCATAAAGAAATCCTAGCAACTAAGGGTATATCTGTCCCAAAACATACGCTTCTAACTCTGGAGACCTCTGTTGATCATTTCCTCGTACCTCAAAATGGACTCCAATCTCTGTAATTTCAAATGCTGTCTAAACCTGTTAATAAAATCATCAGCTTTAGCATCCACAGCCTCATCATCCGGTCCATTAGACGACGTCGTTTCTCTCACTGTCACCGGCCGCCGCCGATCCGCCTCTCCCTCTGGCTCAGCCACAAACACCTTCTCACTAGCCGACTTCTTTAAAACCCTTTTTGCAGGAGCTTTCAGGAACGTGTCAGACCTACTCCTTGTCACGTGAATATCCTCCACAGATTCATTGAGATTCATATCCTCGACTTTAGCTTCAGACTTCTCATGATGGGCTGATTCTTGAGGAGGGGCGGTGTAAAGGGCGGCAGAGTCGAACGATTCAAGATTTTCGGTGCGGGAGAGAGAGTTGTTGATGGACATGACTCGTTCGACAAGAGATGGAACTCGGACGAGCTGTGGTCGCGAGATGTCCTCGTGATGACCGAGTTTATTGAGGAATGAAGTCATGAAAATGGTAACAACTGTGAGGTTCAAGATGCAGAAGAGAAAAGTTGGTGTTAACCAGCTTGTCACCATGGCCACCATAGATTCAGCTGCATTCATTTTGCGACTTCGTTTTAAGAATATCTTTGTGTTATTTCACAGAGAGAAATCTAAGAGAGCTCGAGAGAGACTGATGAAAGATGGAGAGCTCTTCAGTGTCAACTGTTATATATGCCATGGTAGGAGTAAATTCATAATATAAGCACTCGTTTGGCCCCCGTTAATTTTTTAAAATTTCTCTTTTTTAACCACATATTCTTCAAATAAAATAATATTACATATAAATCTAAAATTTTCTAGTATTTTTCAACCACACATTCTTCGTAAATCACTATTCCAAAATTTATAACTTTTCCAAAATGTGGACCAAACAAGGAGAAAAATGTATTCCACGTGTTTAAGATGGGAATAACCTAAAAATGCAAGTCCTATCCTATCCCGCAATTAATAGCCTTTTTTGTATATATTTTTTTTAAGAATAAATTTTGTGAAGAGTAATTATTTTGAAGAGTGTGTTATTAAAAAGTAATAAAAAAAAATTAGGTCTACTTGCATAAGTTTATGTTTTTGAAAAAATATATGATAGAAAATGAGTTTTAAAGAAATTATATCAAATATGAGCTAAAAGGACATAATTAATTATTATTTACTAATCACGTGTTTGATATAGGTTAGAATTTAAATTTAATTTTAAGTCAGAATTAATAATTAATTTTAATTGCATATTTTACAAAATCTAAGAATTTTCAACCACAAATGTTATTAACTTTTATAAAAATCTACTGAAAAGTTATTTTAATCAAACCAAACCGAGCTAATTATAAAACGTTTTTTATTTTTTTTTGTTGACGTAGGAACCCGCAACCGCTACTCGTGAGTGCGCACTGGGTATACTTCGCTTCATGTGCAATAGCCCGCAAATTATACAGGACAGATAAATCGCACAAGGCAAACCTGGTGCGATGAGTTCGATCGAGGAAGCGTTGGCAGAGAATTCGAACTCGTGACCTTCGGTCTTCGGGTTCACCTGCTCCACCAACTCGACCACCTCAAAGGGGTAAACGTTTGTGATTTTGAGATATTTGATGTTTGATTAGGTTATTGGAGCCATGCACGTGGTTTGTTTTTATAGGCATTTAACTATTAATTTATTTGGCATAGAAACCACTCATATTCTATCGTAATAGAATCAAATTTTGTTTTAGTTATGTTTAATTAATTTTGAAAAGTTGATTATTCTATTCCATTTAAAAATCCAGAAATTAAGCCCCCGTTTAATCTTAATTATTTAAAAATTCTTTTTCTTTTTTCTAAACTCATTTTTAATCATAATTTCTTACAATAAATTATTTTGCATGTAATTCAATTTTATTTTATTTTTACATTTTAACTATACTTTTTTCAAAATTCACTATTACAAAATTCATTTTCAAAAAAATAAAAAGGCTTGGTGTGAATTGAAAAACAAATGACTGATATTGTGGTCCCCACTATGACTGCAGCTTTAGTTGCACTGTATACATACGATTCGTTGACTAGTTGTGTCTTGACTTTACATTAGAGATTATTCCTGGTCAGTTTACTTTAATATAATATTCCTAATTCCTCCCATCACCAACCTCTCACAACAACCATCATTGCCAGTCGCCACCGATCAACGGCCACTAGCCCCATTTCATTAGTCAAACCTCACCGGGAAAAAACTTGAGGAGCTTGTACGTGAGAGCCTTGTTTTGTTTGTCCATTTAAACATATTATTTACCATTCTACCAAACATGTCATTAACAAAATATTTTTTTGGAGTTCACTTACAAAAAATAATAATAATAAATAAATAAAAAGTTGAACATGATTATATTTTTTACAATAAATTGTTTTGTTAGATGAAAAATTAAATTGCTCACCGTTGGGAGGAACCAAATGACATTGACATTGAGGAGGAGAGGGAAAATTAATACAATCTTGTTTGGTGTAGACTTTGGTGTACACCAAATTTGGACAAACTGTCATTCGCCAAGTTAAAAAGAAAAACGATTTTTTGTTCACAATTGTTTGAAAACAAAAGCTATATCAACGATGATGTCAAGGGAAGAATGTACAAATGACAAAATTCAAGTTAATATTGTTATTGTTAAAATAGATATTTGATGTATAAAGAGACGAATTTTAAAAAATAAAAAAGAAGTCAATTTGCACTTTGGACATTATTATGAAAACTTACCATTAAGCCCATTTAAAAAAAGTTTACTTCTTGACCTTTCTTTATTAATTAATTATTAATCACATATATTAATTATATTATTTGATGATTGTGATTTTGATCTTGACTTGATGAAAACTATAATTATAATTGTTCTCATCAATTACTCCAATTCAATCTAATGTAATCCTTTGGTTAAGAGAGCTACAAATTTATGCATTTTCAATAGAAACAGACAAATAGAGGGTAAGTAAAAAAAATTAATAATGCCACGAAAATAACTCACATGACATTCAATGGCCTGTCCATTAATATTCAATGCGTTCATACCTTATTTTTTAACTAAAATTTCAACATGTTCATACTTTAAATTTGGACCATGCATGTGATATGATTAACTGATTTCCAACAATTATTTAGGTCCATTAAATTAGCGTTAGTCAACTTTGAATGAAATTTTAATTGGTTTAATAAATTTTAATTTGTTTTAACTGAGTTAACTTCAATTTTAATTTCACATTTATTACTCTATCACTTCTAGTATTCTAAATTGATTTAAAGAAATAATACTTAATTGACAGTCATAGTGCAACATCTCTTCCACGTATTCAATGTCTGACATGACAATTTATCACTATAACATTCATAAGAATGTTAAAATACAAGTTTTTTAATCTTTTAAATGTAAAGATTAAAATTCTATTTTCATTTATAGGTGTCACATAATAATTACATAGAATATCAGTTATGACATGCCCGTCAGCATAGTAATTTTTGTTAATTTGGAGGATGATATGTGACGAAATATGAAGTGGCTATAACTAATAATAAATTGAACTTCAATGACTCAATTGAGACCAACTGAAGTTTAAATGACCCATTTGAGATTTTGTTAAAAGCACAATGACTGTTTATGAAATTACCCATATAAAATCAAACTCTACTCTACCCTACTCTCTTCTTTTTTTTTTCTTAACTTGTTTGGTATGCTAGACACGAAAAGATTAACATACCATGAAAATTCAATTTTTATGGACTAGTACTTCCTCTCCATGGTTCTTTGCGTGGAAATTCACAAATGGGACAAACGAAGAGTGGGCAATGATTCTTAATAATGTTCTAAATTTTTGTTTAAGGTCTATATTTCCTTAATATCGTTCTTTTTATAAATTAGAGAGAAAATAGAAGAAAGCAAAGAAATTAACAAACTTGTGTGTATTTTGTTGAGAATTAAAACCCATATTTATATGGAAAAATTAGGACTAAAAGAGATACAATTATAATAATAACTAGAATTGCAGGGTATAATTGTTATTTACTAATAAATATATTATTTACAACATTCCTCATTGAATGATACATTACAAGTGACCGATTCATTAAAATCTTGTTTGATAAAAATTCAATAGGACAAACATATCAAACAAAGAAAAATGAGGACAATTATTTTAGAATTTAAAAATAAATATTGCCTGTAATTTTAGAACGGTACTTTTGGGAGTGAAATAAAACCTAAGTAAATGAAAAATAAAAAATACAGCAACTCCCCCTTATGTTGATTACTGAAAATATTTAAGTTAACTCATTTCAATCTAGTGAACTAATTCCTTGAATGTAGATGTCAACAATGCTTTTGTGAATAAATCAGCCGCATTATCATTTGAGCGAATTTTTTGGACATCGATGTCGCTATTCTTCTGAAATTCATGCGTATGGAAGAATTTTAAATAAATATGTTTCGTTATGTCGCATTTGATATAGACTCATTTGAGTTGTGCAATACAAGTTACATTGTCTTTATACAAAAATTGTTGGACTATCTTTTATTGAAATTAATTCCCATGATACTTGGATATGATAGGTCATGTTCATCAACTATAGACATTCTCTACCTATTTCATGAATTGCAATAATTTTAGAATGATTTGAGGATGTTGCTGTCAATAATTGTTTCACAATTATCCATGAGATAGTTGTTCCTCCAAATGTAAATACATATCATATTTGTGATTTAGTTTTATGTGACTTAGAAAGAAAACCTTCATCTGCATATTCTATTAATACAGATTCCAACTTTTGAGAATAAATTAATCCCAAATCAATAGTACTTTTTTAAGTAACAAAAAATATGTTTAACACAATTTCAATATATTTGAGTTGGTGCAGAGCTATATTTTGGAAAGAGATTTACAGAAAAACAAACTATATCGAATCAGGTACAATTTGCAAGATAGATTAATGCTCCAGCTGAAATAAGATATGGCACTTCCGGACAAATAATCTTTTCTCTCATTAAAATCTTGCCATGAAAACCCTGTGAAATAAAACCTAAGTAAATGAAAAATAAAGAATACAACAAATCCCCCTTATGTTGATTACTGAAAATATTTGAGTTAACTCATTTCAATCTCGTGAACTAATTCCTTGAATGTAGATTCAACAATACTTTTGTGAATAAATCAGCCACATTATCATTTGAGCGAATTTGTTGAACATCGATGTCACTATTCTTTTGAAATTCATTCGTATGGAAGAATTTTAAAGAAATATGTTTCGTTATGTCGCATTTGATATAGACTCCTTTGAGTTGTGCAATACAAGTTACATTGTCTTTATACAAAAATTGTTGGACTATCTTTTATTGAAATTAATTCACATGATACTTGAATATGATAGGTCATGTTCATCAACTATACACATTCTCTACCTATTTCATGAATTGCAATAATTTTAGATTTGAGGATGTTGCTGTCAATGATTGTTTTACAAATATCCATGAGATAGTTGTTCCTCTAAATGTAAATACATATCATATTTGTGATTTAGTTTTATGTGACTTAGAAAGTAAACCTTCATCTGCATATTCTATTAAAACATATTCCAACTTTTGAGAATAAATTAATCCCAAATCAATAGTACTTTTTTAAGTAACAAAAAATATGTTTAACACAATTTCAATATTTTTGAGTTGGTGCAGAGCTATATTTTGGAAAGAGATTTACAGAAAAACAAACTATATCGAATCAGGTCCAATTTGCAAGATAGATTAATGCTCCAGCTAAAATAAGATATGGTACTTCCGGACAAATAATCTTTTCTCCATCTTCAAGTAAATGAAATGATTTTTTTTTTCATATCAAGTGATCAAATAATTATAAGTGATGCAAGTGGATGTGATTTATTCCTGTAAAATGTTTTAAAACTTTCTCTGTATATGAAGATTGATGAACAAATAATCATTCTTAAAAATATTCAATCTATAACTTAAAACAAAATTTTATTCTTCCCAAATCTTTTATCTCAAATTTATTTTTTAAATAATTTACAGTTTTGTTGAGCTCTTCGGGAGTTCCAATTAAATTTAAATTATCAACATAAACTGTCACAATTGTAAATTCAATATTTGTTTTCTTTATAAAAATATATGGGCAAACATCTCCATTTTTTATAACCATCATTCAACAAATATTTGCTAAAGCAATTATACCACACGCGTTCGAATTATTCTAATATATATAATGATCTTAGCAATTTAATTGAGAACAAAGTTCTCGGGTATGTATTCTTTGTTTTTGGCACTTTAAGTCCTTCGGGGATGTGTGTGTGTGTACAAAATCAAACTAATTAAGAATCTGAAAGTAATAGTATCAATTTCGGAAGAATATGTTTCTTCATAATAAATTTCAGATCTTTATGAGAAATCTTGAGGAACAAGTCGAACTTTATATCTTATAATTTCATTATTTTCATTTCTTTTTCATACGAAAACTCGCGTGTAACCTACAGAGATTACATTTTCAGGTGTTTAACTACAAGTCTAAACACTTTTCGTTTATCTAAGAAATTCAATTACGCCTGTATGACTTCTTCTTAATTAAGCCAATAATTCCTACGTTGACAATCTTTAACACGTTGTGGTTAAAGATCCTCATTTTGCATAATTTCAAGCGACACATTAAAGGCGAAAGTATTGCCTATAATAACAATATTTCGTTCCCATAATTTATAAGATAATACATAATTTATTAAAATCTCATTATTTTCGGATGCTTGTTGTTCTACAAGAAACATATTTTCAATATTTGATTGACCAATTTTTTTTTAATATTACGTTTTTAAAAGGTTTTTGTTGGATTTCTCTTGTACTTTTCTATTTCATATAGAGTCTTTTGAACCAACTGATCAACACACTTTTGTTGATTGTTCTTCAGGAATATCAATCTTTGTTGGAATATTTACTGATGTATATATGACTTTATCACTTTTTTTGTGTCAACAAATATATTTTGTAATTGATTTGCAACTATTTGCAAGTGAATGAATTTTTTCAATCTCTTGCTCACTTTGATTACTATGGTTATCAAAGTGAGATAAAGTTGTTTCATTCCAATAAATTTTACTTTGTTTTTCAAAATGTAATTTTATCCATCCCAAAAAAGTCATTTCATCAAACTAACAATCTTCAAAATGTACAGTAAATAACTCACACGTTAAAGGTTCAAGACACCTACTAATAGACGAAGAATCAAAATCAACATAAATCATAAGTCTTCATTGGGAATCCATTTTAATACGTTGTGAGGGTGAAATAGGAACATGGACAGCACAACCAAAAACCCGTATGTGAGGAATGTTGAGTTCGTGACCAAATGCAAGTTGCAAAGATAAATATTGATAATAAGCAGTTGATCTTATAATAATCAATAATGCAGCATGTAATATGGTATGACCCCAAACAAAAGTTGGTAGTTTTGTTTTCATAAGAAATGGTCTAGTAATAAGTTGTAGACGTGTGATAAATGATTATGCTAAACAACTTTGTATATGGATGTGTGCAATTTAATGTTCAATAAGAATCACAATTGACATACAGTATTCATCGAATGCTTATAATATAAATTCATCAGCGGTATCAAGATGAATCATTTTGATTGAGTAATCGAAAAATTAAACTCGTAATTTTATGATGTGGGCATTTAGTCTAATAAAAGCTACATTCATAGTAGAAAATAAGTAGACGTGGGATCATCTGGTTGAAGAATTGATCAATACCATAAAATAACGAAATGATCCATGTGGTGGGTGTATCAACCCATATATATATTTCCATGAATTATTTTCAAGAAAATTGGAGATTCAATATTAATCTTTGTAGTAAAATGTCTAATGACTAACTTGCCTTGAGCACAAGTAACACATGAATAATCATTTAGTAAAAGAATCACATGGTTCTTCAATGGATGTTCATATGAGTTGTTAATTATTCGGCGCATCATTATAGCTACAGATGTCCAAGTCGATTATGTTAAAGTATAAAAAAATTTTACTTAACGAACTTCGGGTTTGTGACAATATTTGATTCAACCATTTTTATAAATGTGTAATACATGTCAAATGGAAGTGTATGAAGTTTTTCTTTTACCTTTTTCTGACCAGATACAAAAGAAGTTACGCCAAGATATTCTATATAATTTTTTTATATCGTCTCAATGTGATATTTATTACAGCAAATATCTTTAAAACTAAATAATTTTTTAAAAAAATTTGCTAGAATAAAGTGCATCGTTATTATATAATTTTTGTATTATTTGATAAAATAATACAAGTTCTTTCGACACCTTTAACGATTTTCAATGCACTTGATATTGTATTAACATAATTTTCTACTAATGTTAAGTTTATGCGTAGTTACACTATCAACTAAACATGTATCTTAACAATTCATCTCGAATTTTTTAAAGTTTTCCATTTGAGTAACTATACAATAAAAGAAAAGAAATACAATTAATTTTCGAATAAATAATTAGACATTAAATAATCATATAATAATCAATCAAGTAGTCAAATTAATCGACGTCAACATGACATAAATTATATGTCTCATTCATGGATAAACACTAATTCAAAATGATATATTTTTCGAAACATGTGTTACTTCGAGAGCATGTTATATTTTATTATTACTTTTTCAAGAGAAATAAATCAATATTCTTTTGGGATATTGAAAATTATAATTCATATTCTTTAGGGGCAAATAATATATTTCTGAAATATTAATTATAATATTGTATTATTTCAAGAGCAATAACAAACTATTATCTAGAAATATTAGCTCTTCAGGAACCATGTATTATTTACAGAGTTGTGCTTCTTCGAGAGCAATAATGAGATACATTATCAATCTAAAAAAAGAACATTTAAAATTATTTAATCAGGTTAAAAATATTAATTACCATACAAACAAGATATAAATTTATATTATAAAAATTAATTACAAAACATCCATTGGGTTAAAAATATATATATATCAACATGCATTAGTAAGAAAATATATCAAACATGCACGTGAATTCTATATATATATATATCAACATGCATTAGTAAGAAAATATATCAAACATGCAAGTGAATTCTACATACACAGAAGTTTAAGGCAGAATTAATACGTGAATAATATGTGTCAAAATTGATTGTGTTTGAATCAAAAGACATGAATTAAAGGCAGCCTTTGCATACACCCCAATTAATTGCAAAGGAAACGCAAGTCTCTTTATATGTATAAACATTATTACAGGCAAACTCAATGATTGCAACAGAATTAATTAATGCATGTTTATATAAAAAAAATCTACGCCAAATTGATTTTGGTACACGTGACATATAATTATGTTTATAAAAATTATTACATTCTAACTAATTTACTTTGATTTCGAGAGAATTGTTCTCATAACGCATTATAAGTTAAGGATAAAAGAGAAGAAAGTAAAGAAATCAATAAAATTGTGTGTATTTTATTGAGAACCAAAATCACATATTTACCGGAAAGAATTAGGGCTTGAAGAGATACAATAATAATGATAACTATGATTGTAGAGGTATAATTGTCATTCACTAATAAACATATTATTTACAACAATTCTCTATATTGTTTAAACACGGTTAATCTCATTTTTAATCTTTAAACTTTAAAATCTCAATAGGAGCACCTTACTTAATTTATTACAATCATACCACTAAACATCTATATACTTTAAAAGTTAATAACGTAATTAGCCCCAAATAACTAAACTTAGTGTTACGATTAGCTAGACATTAAAAATTTAGGACAACCTAACATGTCTTATGTTTCTAGGAAAATCTGGTCTCGAACAATCTAGGATTTGGGAATGGCAACAAAAACCATAAAAAATTTCTTAATCAAGCCTAATTGTCGTCTGGCTATGTAAAAAGTAAAATGCAGCACAGAAAAAATGAGAAAATACATTGACATGAAAACCTAATGTAAATATCATATATGAATCTTAGAAATCTTAGTAAGTCAGCATTAAATGTCAAATCAGGCATCACAGGGTCACCCATATCATTTGTAGTAGAACGTAATTTTCTTCCAATAGTGCGGGAGTCTAAAATGAAAATTGTGCCGTGCTACTAGATATTCTATATGCTCATCATGTATCTGAAGAGCCAAAATATCGAAAAACACTCAAAACAAATAAAAGCAAATAAAAGATTCTAAAATCTAAAATACAGATCCTTTAGTATAAAAAACCCAAGCAGCTTTGAGATGAATTGTACCTTTCAACTTTTCCCATTGTCTGATGGATCAATATAATAACCATTAAGAAAAATATCATCACCAAAATGAAGTGAACGAAAGTCCAATGGTCAAAGAACTAGCAAAAATTTGGAATCACATACAGACGCTTTGGTAAGTTTTATGCTTCATTCAGCTTTGAGTTGTAAAATTCGTAGGAGATTAAGGAATACTGGGCTTGTCTATTGCCCAAAGCTACTTGCCATCATCTTTCACAAGTTGTGATTCCACATCACATGTTGTTTTAGGATGCTATTCACAAGTTGTCACTATAACGCTACAATAACGATGACATTTTGCAATATACAAAATGAAACATTCTTTAATTGTATGTAGCTAAAAAAGGTCTATCGTAACATTCTAATAAGTGTATGTTGAAGTTCATTAACATAACCGAGATTTGATAACAATATTTTAATGTGTGTTGTTAATGTCTCCTTTTACGACATTCGTTGAGTGTTGCAAAAAATATACATATTTCGCGTTTTTTCAATGTTCGTTGATAGTTGTTAAAACATTCTCCATTAACAACGTTCATTTTTTATCGTTGAAACTAGTAATATGTGACTCATTCGTAATGTTCTTTGACCGCTGCTCATACATAGTACTCTTTCACAACATTGAGAGCCTATTGTCAAAATTTTCTTCGAATATCAAAAAGAAACAAGGTTAAAAAAGTTAAAAGAGTCATGATACAAGTTTTATCTTAACCCTAGTACAAAAATAATCCAGCATAACTTGCTAAGAGAAAGAAAACGAGATGAAATAAAATCCAGCACCAGTATAAGAAAGAATTCCAAATTGTAATCCTCGTTCTTTGTTTCAATATTCTCCAGATGAATCTTTATGTAATTAACCCTTGTTTTCTCTCTCCAATCAAGAATTTTTGAAACCTTTATTAAGAGTCGATAACCTCTATTTATATCCTCTTTCAAAAGTTCAAAAACCTTCCAAAGAATCGTAAAATCATGGCCCTAAAGGGTTTCCTCGTTGAAGTGAAATTCTCAAAATGAAACAAAACCTGGTGTGCGATTGGCTTGGGTGATTGCCCAGAATAAACCCGTGCGAACCAATTAGTTGTTGCTGTCACGTTTAATGTTTGGGCAGTCACCTAGTGTATTATATTTCTCAAAACTACACTTTAGTCCTTGAATGAATTTTCTCCTCAGCCTCGATCTTCACTATGAATTACATCCATTTTTATCCTTCAACTTCTAATCAGGTGCAAGCTACTCTCTACACTTTCCAAATAGTTGCAAAAAGCATCATTCTTTCCGTCCTTTCTTTTTCAAGTGCTTAGAAATAGGTCCACAACTGAAACAAAAAAAAAGTAAACAAAATTAAGAAGAAAATCAACAAATTAATGAGATAAAGGCTAAGTTTTATGGCCTGAATAAATGTATAAAGCGTACATATCTAGCACTCCTAAACTAAAATCTTTGTTCGTCCCCAAATAAAACAAAACAAAACTCAAGCATAGAACTCATGACTACTTTAAGAAATCACAATTACTAGACTTAACATTGAACTATTTCCCGTGTACTTTAGGTTTGAATATAAGTGAACACTTTAGAAAGATTCAAATAAATTACACTTATTCGACCAATGTCTGTGTAATAAACCAACATTGAACTCACACCAATTCTAGAATGCGACCAATACAGTGTTGTTGATATACTCATAATCTCGATCCTCTTGTGGTCAATTTTTCTCATGTTTTCTTGTGGAAGATCATACTTTATACTTTTTTCTCCAATTCCAAGGTATTTCTATCACATGTGAGTTCTTAGTAACCATTGTAATACATTTTTGCACACAAAGGAATAAGAATTAGATACTTGTATACATAAAAGGAAGATGGTAAGCATTTTCCAAAGTGACACCGCCATTTTCAAGAGTTCTGGCCTTAAAGTCCTTACTTGGCACCTCTAACATTTTAAATTCCTTTTAATTTCTTTCATAAATATATACATATTTTTTTCCATGGTACTTTTTACCTTTTTTTTACACCTGATGTGTAAGACTTGTCTTCATTAAACTTTCTAAATAACCCTTGTAGCAAACTTTAGGTCGATGACTTCCAAGTCAGATGATTATATAGCACCAGGTTTTATATACCACTTTATCATTCGAGTCATAAAGACTGTAAGGAGAAGTATAAGATGCATTACACTCTCTTTTGATGTTGGATTTAGATCTTAATAATGGTCAGTACCCGGTGTAGAGTTAAGAGACTTCTTAACTCAAATTCTATCAACCAAAGATGGGGTTCAGGAACTCCAAACCATCACGCTTCTATGAATAACGTTCTAACCATTCCATAGCAAAACTACGTTCAGGCGATTTGGTTAATATATTAGGCACCGTTCTCTTTACCATTTTCAAGCCATTTTCTGTTTTCGATTTTCTAAAATAGTGAAAACGCGTTCTCTTTTCCGTTTTCGAAAACGCGTTTTTGAAAACAAGTGAAAAATTTATAAAGAAAACCCAAAACGAAAATTTGTCGTTTTGAGTGTTTGCAGTTATAATCAAGTCAAAATTTTCAAAACGCGTTTTGGGCGTTTTCAAAACAATTTTTTAAAATGCCAAAACGAACACATTTTCAAAAATCTCAAAATGGACACTCAAAACACAAAATGAATTCAAAACTCAAAACACAAAACTGAAACACAAAGAGAACATTTCCTTAATGATTAGGGAATGGTTTTTTTTCTCAAGTCTAGGTCAACAACATCAAATAGGTCCACACACTCAAGTGATGTTCCATGATAAGTGATTAGTCAATTGTGGCTATGTGCGAACATAATGTGGCCTAACATGCTAAGAGAAATAGAACGAGATAAAGAAATAAAATTCATCACCCGGATAAGAAACAATTCTAAGTATAGTACTCATTCTTTGTTCCAATCTTCTAGATGAATCTCAATGTAATATTTTTCCTTCTCTCCAATCAAGAATTGTCGAATCCGTAATTAAGAGTTGATAACATCTATTTATATCCTCTCTCAAAAGTCCAAAAACCTCCCAAAGAGTCATAAAAATCACGGCCTTAAAATGTTTCATTGATGGAGTGAAATTCTGAAAGGGAACAAAATTTGATGTGTGATTGGCCTGGGTAATCACCCAATATAAACCAGGGCGATCACCCAGGCTTAACATTTAGCCGCTAGTATCATGTTTAATGTTTGGACGGTCGACCATTGTAAAATGCTGTGCTATCACCTAGTGCGATATATTTCTCAAATCTGAATTTTAGTCCATGAATGCCTTTTTTCCTCAACCTCGATCCTCACTATGAATTACATCCATCTTTATCCTTCAACTTCTAATCATGTGCAATTTAGTCTACATGCTTTTCAAACAGTTGCAAAAATCATCCTTCTTTCATTCTTTCCCTTTCCAAGTGCTTCGGAATGGGTCTAAAACTGAAAAAATAGGAAATTAAACCAAATTAAGTAGAAAATCAACAAATTAATGGGGATAAAGGATTAATTTTATGGCTTGAATAAGTGCACTTTTGAAGGCTAGTATGTTGTGCTAGCCCTTTATGCTCCTTATGTGAAGCCAATTGATGTTTTCGTAGATGAATTGTACCATACACTACTTTCAAGAGTTTGTTATAGATATTTGGTCAATAAGAGATATTGTCCCCTTGGCATGAGTTACGTAGCATGTTGCTATTAAGAGTTCAATACCGGTACTTGGTCATGACAAAAGATTGACCTCATTGGAGAATAAAGTAGCAGTCTATTTTATCGAGTAGAGTTCTTTCAGGCGGGAAGAAAGGGTAGGAACTAGAGATATTATTTTATTTACTTTTCAAATTAGATACATATTTTAGAAAACGCGATAAGGATTTTCTAGTATTTTGTTACTTGTTTGCTCTTGAAATTACACGCTTACTTTAGAAAACATAATCAAGATTCGATTTAGTAGCTTTTTTAGTATTTTCCTACTTTAGTTAGACTAGTTTTAAATCCTATATAAAGGAGCTTATGCACTATAATAGGTAGACTTTTAATAAATTAATATTTTATCCTTTTTGAATTCTTTGTAGTCTCTTCCCCTTCTTCTCTTTTTCCTCTCTCTCCATCTGTCTCTTCTTTCTCTTCTTCTCTCTTTCCCAATCCCGTTCTTGTTTGATTGTATTCTACATCAATATCATTTCACTAAAACTACGGCTTTGTAAAGTGAACAATTGGAAATACAGTAACAAACATGCGTGTCCAAGGAGATTGCCGCAAAGTCCACCACCTTCTCGGTTAATTATTCGTGAAGAACCACCATCCATTCCTCTGGCGTGCCTTCTCATTACTTTTGGATAACAAATTATCATCTAAATAAATCTTCCGCTTTCTAAAGTGAAACATTTGGAAATACAGTAATAAATGTGCCTTCTCCGAGGAGAATGCTACAAAGTCTACCATCTTCTCGTCCATTTTTTCCAGAAGAACCACCATCTATTCCACTTGGTGTGCCTTTTCACTGCTTTTGTGTTACAAATATTATTACACTAAATCTTCAGCTAACAGTACCTGATCATGAGCATTTCACGACCTTTTTTTTTCTTCGGCAGAGAACATTTTTATTGTAAGGAATTAGTCCTTGAAAAAATTACAAAGCCTTTGTTTATTATGGTAAAATGATGTCATAATCTTAATAGCTTAAGGAAGATAAATAATTAAAACCTAAAAGAAAAAGTAATCAAAAACTTAAAAGAATAAAAAGTCCTAAACTAAACAAGAAATAAAATAATATTACACCAGGAAATAATTTCCTGTCCTATTTGTTAATTGTCCTACACAATTATTAGTCGATGAAGATTTTCATGACTTGTTATCCCGTACACGCTGAGGAATGTCCATGTCTGGTTGCATCATCGCCTCCGGGATTTCCAGTTAGTTTACCGCTTTCGAAACTGATATTACCGGAAGAACCTTCGTCCAGTCCTTCAAGTGATGCTTGAGATGATTTATGCTTGATTCTAATAAGCATTGGCACTATTTCCTTCTTTGGTGGCTATGTTAGATGTACGCAAAAGAAAAATATATTTTATTATTAAGAAGTGTGGTACATGAATCCTTTTACTCTGCTCCGTTGGGTCTATCAATCTATCCTTGCACATTTTAAAAGAATCAAACGTTGTCCAATATATTGAACCACGTCAAGCTATGTTAATTTTGGAATACCTCTCCCTCTTAAAATTTGTTTAAGTGGGATCATAGTGCACTTTTGATAGGAGCTTCTTTTATGTCTACACAAGAAAGGTCCCAATGAACTAAAACCGTTTTCCCCATAGTTTATCCTCAATAGGTGACCCCTACTTGTTAATATATTCTCGTGTTTTTTATGAAGTCTTGTAGAGTCATACCTCCATCTTAACATCCTAAGATCAGCTGTTTTCATTTCCGGACGCATTCTCCTTCAGGCATAGTACCATAAAACATAGTTGGTCTAATAACTATACATAGAACTTGTCTTTTACTGTTGGAATCTTGTTGTTAGTAAAAGTTGATTTTGTATCAACTTCGACCTAATATCTGAATAATTTCTGATAGTCAAATCACGCTATTCAAAAGACTAACTTGTTGTACTCGTCAAGTAGATGATCAAGTATATTTAGAATCTCTAGTTTTGAAGTTCAAACTGGAGTAAGAGGAAAAATGGTTATTTGGGATGGAGATATTTGATTTTGCATGCCTTCTCTTATATGAGAGTATTTATAGATTTCCTTGGATGTTGTGGGTCATTCAAGAACACGATAGGAGGCAGTCATTTAGTGGTGGATCGGTAATTGATTCTATTATGTATTTACACGTTATTTATTAGCTTAGAAGTCATCCATTAAATATTTACCCACGTGTGTTTTAATAACGGTTTCTGCCAACCTAGAAGGGGGATGGCCCGTCCCTTCTCTTCTGCTAGCCTTTTACATTCTAATTGCCCTCGTGTTCTTTTAGAGTTTGCCTAACTGGGGCAAGCTTACAGAATAGATTTCTTGATTCAACAAATAGTTCCTCATGTCCGATTTTATTGTTCATATTGAATATAGGACTTGTTGTGTTTTATTTCATTCTTGAGCTGCGAACTTACAAATGATATTATTTGAGCATATTTTTCTTTGTTTGTTGCGGTTGACGTGCCCTACTTTGAGGGGATGCGCCGTAATTATAGCAATTTTTTCATGTTCTACTGCGCCTTTTTTGCACGTTTCTAGGTTAATGGCTGCGTATATTTAATGTACGTGTGACTATGCACAATCTTGCCCGTTGATTTTGAATTTTAACCCCTTAATATTCAATGATTGTAGTTACCTGGAATAGTTTAAATGACCATGATTATTACTGGCATAATCCGACTATTCACATCTTTCATCAAAACCTATAAATGCGTCCTTACCTTTCTCACTTCTTATTCGTTGTTCTCGCCTACTGTACTATACTTAATTTTTGGCGATTCTTTCTTTCTTCAAAACTTTCTTTAGGTACGTGTTCTACATTTATCTTGCATTTATAATCTTTTTATTACAATGTCTTCCAAAAGTAATTCACAAAATATTTCTCATGGCTCTGAGGTCAAAAGTTCCAGCTAAGGGATGCCTTCTCTAATGCCTCTTATTCTGAAGAAGAAGTTCGACGCACTGAGGCGTTGCCTTATTTTATAACTATTCCTTCTAGTTCTTGAGTTAACCCGGAACTTCTTAAGTCGGTGAGTACTTCCCAACTTAAGGTTCATGTAGCGATCTAGAAAAAAAAATCTTGTATTTCGTTTTAAAATAATTTTCTTATATAAATCGAAAAAAAAATTTAGATATATTATTTCATCGCTACGACACTTCCTAAGAGTTGAAGTTAAAGTTTTGAGTCACGGTAGTAAGGTTGCACGCACTTATCTTAAAAAAAATTTCAGGTGTCGAATCTCTTTTAAAGATTGTGATGACATATTTTATATTAATTGTCAAGTTAAGTTCTTAAAATTTTAAAAAGTTAGATACACTCATTGTTTTTGCCAAATAGCCCTTAAACATGATTTTTGTTCTTCAAATAACTCATATTTATTCAACCACGTAGTTTTATTTTTTCTCATCCCTTCACCTGACTTTTCTTTTTCTCCATTATGTATTTTATTTAAATTTTAATATCCATTAAGTGTCATAACTGTTTTAATCATTTAGAATCCATTATGTTGATCATTAAAAGGAAAGGAAAAAATTGCCATTTCAAATGCAAAATTAATGTGCACATTTCCTCGTAATTCCACCATTTATACACAAAGTTAATATGTTGTTTATATTTATTTTTAATTCCACTTTAGTTGCTGCAAATTGTCAATTTCTTTTTGTGTTTGATAAGCAAAGCAACAACCTTCTATAACCCCAAAAGCCTCATTTTCTCTCCCAAAATATAATTTCGCCATTTTCTCATAGACTTAAGGCGCCTTGAATTTGAAAATTTTCTGAAGGAGAGGCTAAGAGTACGCTGCATTTTATTTTAAATTGGATGCAAAAAGGGTATTCAAACTCCAAGTATTTAAGGTAGGGTGTTTTCGACACTTTTGTAAGTGAAGTAAAAATTTTGGTTTTCAATTTATATTAAACGTGTTATTGTGTTGCTTATGATGGAAGCACCATTTATTAGTTCAAATAAGAGATGAAGAGATTATTTTTTGTTACTTGAAATGGGTTATCAAAATATAAGAGTAAGCGGACTGCCTGATCACCAGTTTGCTTTGCAATTAACGGTGACACAAATAACCAAAGTTTGCATTTATAGAAAATAAATTTTTTTATCATTGAATTAAGTGTTTCCTACTGAGTATTACTTGTGGTGCACATCCCTACAAAATTTACAGGTTAATTCAAGGCATGGCAATGGTTTAGCATAGTGACAAGTGCTCGACGATTTGAAATACTCATCGAGACCCCAAATTTTTATATATTGTGTGTATATGAGTATTATAGGCTATGTTAAAATTTCATAAATTTTAGTCAATGTTTACTAGGTCAAACATATTTTTTTCTCTGTTTTGTCGAGAAGTTTTCCAAAATCAGTTACACCCTAATTGTCTAAGTATATATGGAACAATAGCTACCATTATTATTTTTTATATATTCCAAAATTCAAATTTTTTATTAATTACAATTTATTTTGGTTTACATTAAAGAGCTCCAACTAAAAAAAAATAAAAAATTATCTTGTAATGCTTATGTGACGTGGTGCACGAACCTTTGAGGGAGCCAGATAGTCTTAATCTTAGTGATAGGAAGATTGTTTAGACACGGAAATATTTACCAATCTTATTGAGTGATTTGGGTGATACACGGTATCATTTTAACATCCATACTGATATAGAATTGTTGTGTCTTGGGCAATTTCATACTACGAACTGTCCTACTCATGAATGTAGAGTTGTTCATAAGCATTCGATGGACATGCGGCTTAGAGTTCCTTTTAACTATTTTTTTTCGTTCTTTCCATCTTTGATATTCCTCCTACTCAACTAACCTATATGGTTGGTTCTTTTTAGTTGTGAAAACTTACGGGTTTAGTGGAAGAACTTTCATTGGATATATTTCGACCCATCTATCATCCTGTAAAGGCAGGAAATAAGACAATCCCACAAAAAGGGTATTACTATATTTTCCCTTGTTTTCCCAGTGTATGCCCAAAACTTGTAATTATCCTTAACGATGAGCATAACTCGAAAGAGGGATATTTTTTTTGTTCATGGAAATTCGGAGGTTCAATCCAATGACCCCAACTCTTCTATCATTATTTCTTGATGTTACGGTGAATATAGTAAGTGTCAGTTCATTACTCATTCTCTACTTTTAATTTTGTTGTTCTTTTACTTTGTTATGTTTGTATAGGTAAACAACCAGGCCCTCTTCATGGTCGAGCTCCTAGCAATTTTCATGCTTTGGTAGCTCATATTCTCAACTTATGTTCTAAGGTTCGTGAAGCTGAAAGATTGGTTCACCCTTCCAACTTAAATTTTATAACGTTGGCATTCAAACTACTATGGGAGTCTGCACAATTTTTTTTTTCTTTGATTTATCTAATTTCAGATAATTACTGATTTCTTTTTATAGCGCAATGCAAATTGAATTCAGTACAAGTACTTTGATGGCCCCTAAGTGCGAAAAAACTTGAACACCTCCCCCTTCCATGGAATTAGCTCCTAAAGGATCTAGGGAATCCAAGAGTACACTTTTGCAGATGGTCGAGAGTTCGACCAGGCGACCCCACCCTCCTAGAGGCTAGAGGTCGAAGTCTTCTACTGCCGCTTCAGTTTCAAGATCCCTACCAATGGAGTCTATGCCTCTCTTTTCTTCGGCTCTAGTTAGGATCCTTTCAAAGAGAAGAGGAAAGTGTCTGGAAGGTCCAAGCCAATTACGAATCCTAATGTATCATATTATCCTAGGAATTTTACCTTGGATTCTAAGTCCTTATTCATCCTATGCCATAATGAGAGTTAGATTCAGGGTTTTGTTAGTGCTTTCTCCTTTTGTCTCCAGGGCTGCAAGATCTGCATGTGCTTATTTTAATCAGTCTTGAGAAAGGCTGACGGGGGAGCTTACCCCTACGCAAAGGGAAAAAATGATTGACGCTCATCTCATGTGAGCTAATGTTCTACATCATGATTAGTAGACTAAATATGAGGTTTGTGTTTTACGGGCTAACAACCTACAAGAAAAGGTTAATTCTTTAATAAAAATGTGTGATAAACTTTAGAAGAAATTGTGGAGAATTCAAGAAGGATAGATCCAAATACAAGAAGATGAGAAAAAGTGCTGAAACTTTTGTAACAAATGAGGTTTCCCTAGTGATTGATGTTAAGAGAGTCTCCAAGGATCTAGAGTTGGCCAAGAAGAGTGATGCAACTTATGTTATCAAGACTCAGTGCGATGTTTTACGTCTTAGGGAGGAGCTCCAATTGATGAGATCTGAACAACGTGCTATTTCCAAGGACCTTGATAATGTGAGGAATGAAATGGCCTCGATTGACAATCAATTGGAGAATAATGAGACAAAATTTGTTATTGCAGAGTCCAGCCTTTCTGAAGCCATTGTTCGCGAGGTGAAACTTATTAAAAAGGCCATGCAGGTGTAATAAGTTTCTTGATATCATTAGGAGTTTTCACCCTCGAATGGAATATGGCTTCTTCGAGGCTCATGAAGAAGATGTCTAGGACACCATATCTTTAAGTTCCTTTATTGACCTCTGAAGCTCAAGACACGTCGTCCACTCCTATCGACCATTCCCAACGTACATATTTTCAAATTATTCCTTCAAGTGGGATTGTGGCTACTACTGAGCCAGTTGACCCTCCTACTCTTGATCCTCCTCCGATTATACCCTAAGAGGGTAATGTTCAAGTTAACCAAGATAATTCAGCTTTTGGGAATCTTCAACATTTGGTTAATTTGGAGAAATACCTTGTATTTATCTCATCCACTGTTGTAGTGAAACTTCATCGTTCTTTTTGTATAAAGCTATTTATTTTGTTTAATTTATTTAGGCTCACATTATTTAACTCACTCAATGTTTAATTATGCTTCGCATATACGTGTTTAAGATAATTTTGTATATCAACAATACAATTCATTAAATATGAAATTATATTCAAACATTTGTTGCAACAGAACAAAGAACAAAGGATCAGGATCATGACAAAATGTTGCAACAGAACAAAGAACAAAAGATCAGGATCAGGATCATGACTTTTGTCATGGCTTTTCATGTGCGTGGATTTGAACTCACCCTTCACAGTTGACCTTCAAGGTGGAATTTAGTCCCCATAGTTTGTTGGCAGAGTGGACCTCTCATTTGGTTAAATTTTATTGTAGACGGAATAAAGCTTGCCTTTATCAAGACTTAGTTCCAGGTGAAAAGAGGCTCGCCTTTTGTCCTTCTTGTATTTTTGTTTTTCTGACTATTGCGATCTTATTTTATGTCCAATCTTGGTTAACTATTTCAATACTCATGCTTCTCCTAGTAGCAACGGATACTTACTTTCCTAAATAAGATTTTCCAAGCATGTTCCTTTTTTTCAACCATCATTGTAGTGGTTGGCTTTTCACCCTACCTAATTGCCAAAGTGATGTATCCTTTTGGAACCAACCTATCTCCAGTGAAGTCATAAAAAAGTTCAACCATGGCATTAAGGGTAATTGTTGGAATTTTATGATTCAAAAGCTCTATGAGAGCTCTTATACTTTATGGATTTAGAGTGAGTGAAGGAGTAACAAAAACATTAAGTTTGTATACCGGTTATGAAGTAACCGGATATGAAACAAGCATAAAGGTATACTCTGCTCAGTTTCTAAGAACTAAACAGAGGAGAATGAATGAAGTTCGTATATCATTCATCAATTTCATTCAGCATTTCCTTCTAAGTTTATCATACAACTTGGCTCTATA
>CAIGRP010072284.1:0-10507 GCA_903798385.1 Fraxinus cuspidata | reverse complement strand
TGTTTTGAGAAACAGTTTTTCAGAATGACAAAAAGAACGCATTTTCAACAATTTCAAAACAGACACTCAAAACACAAAACACAAAATGAATTCAAAACTCAAAACTGAAACACAAAGAGAACAGCCCCTTAGTCTCTCAATATATTTAAGTTCTCCTACTCTAGAAGTACTAAATTTTTATTTATCTTATACTCATAACCTAATTTTGTCAAGTCGACTTGAATCTCACTCACCACGAGAGAACAATAATAGTTAGAAAAATTGAAGTTGTCAAACTTTAGCTAGAATACCCATTTAGGGGTTGTTTGAGCCCCCCTTTTTTTAAAAAAAAAATGCATTTTGCAATAGTGTTATAATGGAGAATATATGGTTAAAAAATAAAAAAAATTGATTTGCATTTAATATTATTTTATTAAAAAACGTATTGTTGAAATGAGATCAAATCACTATAGAAAAATACATTTGATGGAAAAAAAAATGGGACTCAATCAAGGGCTTAAGAAATATATTTTATCTTAACAACTCTAACAATGTTTAAATTGGGATTTTAGAGATTATTTAGGTATATTCTTATTTTGGATAATTATTTTATAATATAAAGAACATTTTTAAAATATAGTATTTGTTGAATCCAACGATCTAGTAAAAATTAGATCATCATCACATATAACGTTAGACAGTAAAAAAAATTCAAAATTCTTATCTTTTTCTTATACGAAAATCACAATTAAACTCAAAACTCATATTTTAGTTTTTAAGTAGGTAAAATATTAATATAAATATAAATATTTTCGTAGCTTTTAATTTTATTTTTTTTAACTCAACAAAATATAGGATAAATTGTGGTCTTGATTGAATGGAATCATATTCCATTCAAAAAGCATATTTCCAAGGACCTATTTAAATGGAACCTATAACCACATTACTAGCATGTGAGGATTTAAACCCTAATTTTCCAAAATAAAATAAAAGCGAATGAGCATTCAATGCTGAAAAAATATATAAAAAAGTTAATGGGGACTCCAACTACATGTTGTACATAAGTTGGGGCACTAATTGCAATTTCTAGAGATGACTCACAAATTGGTCTTGCTCGTTAAGAAATCTCAGATAATGCTTTAAGTAGGATCCACCAGATGAGATTTTTTCAGAAAATAATATCAACAGCATAAATAAATTCAGTTTTTCTTTTTCCCATTTTAGTCCAGTGACCACACTATCCCTGCACAAAATATACCAAACTTTAAAAAAGAAAGAAACGTAGAACAATTTATTGCTTTTGCTGGGTTTCAGTAGTTGGTATAAATTGGAGGACCCATAACGAGGAATTAAATGAAATGTGTCGATGGATAAGAGGAATTTGTACAATATTGATTAACAATATCTTATTTGACATCATCATATCCATCCGTTTTTAAAAATTGTTTTCTGAATCACATTCTAGGATTTTTGACAACACTTGATTATCAATCATTATTGTCAACCAATATTGTACACTTACTTTATTCACGCCAACTATGATTCGACCAACAACTCACCTTATTCTAGTCACTGTCGTCGTACAATTTTTTATCTTTTTCAAATTTAGTTAAGTTAAAATTAGTATATATTTTATGGGTCACAACTAGCAATAACACATTAATTAATTACAATTTATGTAGCTTGACCAAGAAAGTAGACTTGCTATGATGCTCTTCCTTGGTGGAGAAGAAATTTACTCAATAATGCTCCGAATGGGTCCCCACAAATTGACGGACTTCCGGGAAATTTATCCCAAATTTCCGTGAAAATCTTGAAGATTTCTAAAAAGGTATGTTGTATCTTTATTGTACATAATCATCCTCGATGTTAAAAAAATTGTTGAAATTTTCTAAGTGTATTATTGCAATCATGGTGGAGTAAAAGCTTTATCGGTAGCAATCTAAAAATTTCTTTGATTAATGATGATTTTCGAGCTTAAAATATTACTCCCTCCGTCCCAATTACATAGATTGAATTTTCTTTTTCTCTTGTCCCAAATATATAGGCTTATTTCCTAATATAGAATATTTTGTTTTGTTCATTTACCAATATACCCTTATTAAATTTTCCCCCCTTAATATGCCAAATTCTTGAAATAATCCAAATACACATTTCTCACTTCTTCAAAAGTACCTTGGCTGAGAACTTTGATAGCCACTTATACGACGTAGAACCTTTGTTGTGTGAGCCTAGTTTTGAGAAAAAATGCTTGATCGAGAAGACAGCCTTATCAATGAAAGGAGGGATTTGGCGCTTCCAAGGACAAGCATGATACTATCCCAATTTGAACTTATTATCGACCCATGCATCCAGGGTAGATATCAAGAATGTGATGTACATGAAATCATACGTGTGTTCTTACACTTGTCCATCAGGTTAAAATATATGGGTCATTGCCCCCAACTGTCGTGCATCGGGGTGGGTGTAATAAATGGCGTGTAAGGTTCATGGGTGTGTGCCTCGTGGCCTAGATTAACGATCAAACTCTTTCCCTTTCTCCTCCATCACTGATACCCTCATCCTTTCATTTCATTATTTTCACTTTTAACAATAATGAATGTGAGTTAGCAAGGTCGAGATTGGGCTTTTGTAGTCTCTTTGACACCTCGAACCCAAGTTAAATGACTATAATCTTGTTCGTTAATTTATTTTAGCATTATGAGGTTATGGCTAGGGGAGGTCATGTTCAGGTAGATTCTATCTTCTACATCCACCAACCCACCCAAGCATCATTTTTTGTGGAAAGAGGTTGCAGGATATGGTGGCTTTTAACAGAGGCCACACTTATTTTGAAGTCCTAAAAGCAAATGATAGAGAATTTGCGAGAGCTCAACCCTTTGGTTCTCCGATGTGTCATCTTTTTTAGATGAAAATATAGAGCGTATTTGAGCCTCATTAAAAGGTTAAGAATGCATTTTGGAATAGTAGATTAATAGAGAATGCGTTGTTAAAAAAAAAGTTTTAAATTTACGTGTAATATTATTTTATTGAAAAATACGTGGTTGAAAAAAAGAGAAAGAAAAATGTTTATTGAAAAAAAAATGAGAATCAAGCAAGAGCATAATCAAACTTGCTAGTTTAGATTAAGAAAATGGTAGCGTCCTTAAAGCATCTCCTTTGCAACCATGTGAATTGTTATAATATGACAACTAAAATGGGAATAGATAGAAGAACGTCTTCGGTAAGAATGTGGAATAATGAGTATATACGTAATTTGGACTGTTAAACTGGAATAATTATTTATGAATTGTATTGAAATATAGCTTAATTCTTTGTAAATCATGTTTTGTAGGAATACATTGATGATATTGGTGAAAGTGAATATAACGAGCGAAAAAGGGCGTAATTGAAGCAAATATAAAATTTGGAGACTAAAATACAAATTATCAAAGCTGTGGCAGATGTCAAAGTGAAGATGATCTAGTGCTGAGAGTCAATTGAATAATTAAGGAAAACAAAGGAGTGAAAAAGAGATCGAAAATCATTGCAGAAAAATTCGAAGACCAAAAAGTAAAAATTGGAAGTTGAATTAGCTTATGCGACCGCATAGGCCACTTCATGGTGCGGCCGCTTTCGAGGCACTCAACAAAACAGAGTCCAAAAGGTTAATTCCATGCGGCCGCACTCAACAAAACCATGTGGCCTCATGGTTGATTCGCAAAGGAGAAAATTATGTTTCCTATTTTAACTAAAACTCTGCATGGAAATTAGGGGGCATCCTTGATAGGACGTCCAAAACGTAGCCAACTTGGATTCTAGCATAATTTGAGAGAAAATTGAGAGATTTTACTTCAGGGCACAAGAAATTCATAGCTTGGGAACGGAAGTGAATTGGATTATTGAAGATTTCAAGATTCATTTATTATTTCTTGACTCGAGTGATGTTCTTCTTTATTTCTTCTTATGATTTTTATAGATGCATGCTAACTTAGAACTTTATTTTCCGCTTAGGTAAAACAAAAAAAAAAAAAAATCAAAAAATCGACCAAGCCAATCAAACCAAACCAGCCCGTGCCTATTCGGGTAAATTTGACACATGTAATTGGTTTTTTTTTTTACAAAAACATGGTAGGTCGGTTCAACCATAATTTAAAGCCTCAAACTGCTGGTTAACCGAACCAATACAACCCACTTACATGTTTACCTTTTTTTTTTTAGAAAAATAAAAATCAAAAGTTACTCCCTAATCTCACAACTAATCTCCATTGCCTCCTATTAAATCAAATCGATTTGGTTTTGGTCGGTTTAGTTTAAGAGGTAGAGTGGGTTGGTTTGGGTTGAAATTCACCCGAACCGACTAATTTGGTTTTGATTTTGGGTTGGAGTTGAAATCGTTCCAAACCAAACCGCACCCAAGCCTACTTTATTGTATTGGATGGATGACAAGACTTCTTGATATTTAGTTTTAATTCAAGACTTTGTATCTTTCAGTTAAATTCTTGTGTTATGATTCCATAAACATTAATTTTTACATTATTCTAATGTTTGCACACCATTGGAACAATGAGTTGCTTATTCGTAGTGTTAGAAAACTCAAAATAGGTAGAATGTTGTTCATGGAACACACGGGCAAAAAAGTTAGGAATAATATTTATAGCATATGAGGTAGTGTAAAATAATCATGAATGCAAATGCATAGTTTTCATATGAATTTGGACTAAAAATAGGATTAGGTCGTGTTAAACATATGTTTATTTTATCTCAAAAAGGAATAGTAAATAAACTTAATTATCGACTATCACAAATGCTTGAATTAAATTAAATAACATAAGTCGAGAATTGGAATTAGAAATTGATTAGTTGAGTCGGATATCCAATACATTCACTCATAGTTGATTTAAAAACCATATTTAATTGCTTTCGTAGGATTAAATTAGCATAACTAGAAACGCAATCAATCTCTTTTGTTATAAAGATCAAATTTGATACTATTGAATATGCTAGAATTAAATCATATTCCATGTGGGACGATACTTTTCTTATCACATTATTACTTGTCAACGAACTCATACGTTTGCACGATTTCATCATAACGTGGAACACACTAATTGTGGACCCCTTCCCTTTGTATTTAGCGCAATTTTTAGATAAAAAATTTAGTTTCGAATAGTGATTTTTGAAAAATGTGTAGTTTAAAATAATTTTTTTTATTTACGTATAATATTATTTTATTGGAGAATGTGTGGTTGAAAATGAGTTTTGCAAAAAAAAATTTATAAAATGTGGCTCAAACAATTATAAACAATTAAGTGGAGAATGTCTATCACACCTTACATATCCTCCAACTTTTTCATTGCCACACAAGCATTTTGGAGGTGACGACACATTTTTTTTATGCAATCCATAACCCCATTGTAGATGCTATTAGTTTCTTACCTTTTAGAGAAATGGGTGTGTCTTCATCTATGACCAAGTTATAAGTAAAACTCTATATAACTAACTAATTGCGGTTCTGTTTGAGCTTCATTTTTTTTGTTGAAAGATGAGTTTTGTAATATTGAGTTTTCGAAATATGGGGAGAAGAGCATCTTCAATGAGAATGTGGATTATATTAATTGTGGACTACATATACAAAAGATGATTTAGAAATAATGAAGATAAATTATAAAAAAATTTAGTTGACAAATTTGCCAATGGAGATGAATAATAAAAAATAATTGGAGGAAGACGGTGACGTAGCATACTTTTTGTGAAATCCACGGCCTCGTGGAGACACTCTTATTATCTCAACTATTTATGCCTTTCATTTGGAGAATTTTCTTTATTGGTCCCTGATTTAAAATTTTAGTAGCAAGTATGTCTTCAATTAAATAAAAAAGAATTATGTTTGCCTTCGATCTTTCACAATGTTCGTACAATTTGTCCCTAAAAACAAAAACATTGAGATTATTATTATTATTATCTTTTTCTAAATTATTATGTAACGTTCAAACAAATATGTATCTCTTCAAAATTTTCAATATCAATTCAACTTCATAGAATTGAACATATGAGATGCACGACAATTTAATAAAGATTTAAATAATTTTGATTAAATTGGCTGTCCCTATAACAAGGAATTATAAAGCGACTCATTGACAACGTACATGCAGTTTTCTTTAATTGACAATTTAGTCCATATTTGTCTCTTATTCTTTCAAATTTTTTTTCTTTATACACATTTTTAACCTCACATTTATACAATAAAATATTTTACATATAAATTTAAAATTTTTTCTTACTTTTTAAATACATATTTTTCAAAAATTCTCTATTTAAAATAATATTTTTCTTAATGATATATGGAGACTTGACTTAAAACGTTCTTCATTTGCTGTTAAGAAATCACAGAACACACTGCTGAAATGTGGCCCACAAGAGAAATTTTTCTGTAGATAATGACGACAACCTAAATCCCCGCGTTAGCGTCATCACTGTCTTTAGTGCAATTTTTTTCATCGTTCGTACCCTTTATGAAAGAAAATTTACTCGTTTGTACCCTTTATGCTGTACGGATCCAATAGATGAATCTCTGTAGGACCCACCATGATATGTGACTGAATTCAAAAAAATAAAAATAAAAATCATACAGTAACGAACCATGGCATATATATATATATATGTTTGGAATAAATTCCATTTTGAGAGAGTTGAAAAAGATAATCTCTTTGTACATCCGTCCTTTCATTTGCGTGTCTTATTCATTTTTCATTACATTAAAATGCAAGATAATTTTGTTGTCCAATGAATTAATGGACCGTTATCACCTAAAACTGAATTTTCTAAAATTGATTTCATTGTCACGTAAACTTTTGATCTCACATACTTTTTATTAAAATATTTCAAAAAACAAACAATTATTATCCACTTATTTTTATACATTTCGTAAGATCACATATTATAATAATTCAAAATTTAATTTAGACACACTTAACTTTTAAGACTTTTTCTATTTTTACTTTGATTGGTCAAAAAAAAAAAAAAACACTTTCTAATGGCATATCCAGCAAGACCCCAAAAAAATTGGTGTAAATTTACCCCAATTTTGTGAATTTGGTGTAAATTTACCCCAAATTTGATGTTCCTCATTGGAGATGGTCCCTGATTTAACATTTGAGTCACAAGTTTGTCTCCAATTAAATAAAAATGAACTATGTTTGCCTTCGATCTTTCATAATTTTTTTACAATTTGTCCCTAATAACAACAATGTTAAGATCTTTACTAAATTATTAAGTGACGTTCATGAAAATATGTATCTCTTCAAATTTCTCTACATCAAATCAAGTTCATAGAATTGAACATATGAGCACTACATGATGATTTGTTAGAGATTTGAATAATTTTTATTAGATTAGTTGTAACTATAACAAAGGATTAAGAAGCCAGTGCTGACCGACATGCGATTTTCTTAAATTTACAATACTAAACTTATTGCCTTTTTAATGGGCAATTTAGCATCTGTTTGATAATCGTTATCTGATTATTTTTTTTATACTCATTTTTAATCTCATATTCTCACAGTAAAATATTCTACATGTAAATTTAAAATTTCTTCTTACTTTTTAACCACACATTCTATTAAAAGTTATTATTCGAAATATTGTTTTTCTTCGTATATTGATTGTCAAACAGGAGCTTAATAATCTATGGAGACTTGACTGACAACGTAGACCGCCTCCAGTGCTTCCTCTGCTGTTAAGAAATCTCAAAACACTGCTAAAAGGTGGCCTACATAAGAAATTTTCAATAGATAATAACGACAACCTAAATTTTGTTTACAAGCTTTGAGAAAAGAAAGAAATTATGCTGTACGGATCCAATAGATGAATCTATTTAGGATCCAGCATGAAATGTGAATGAATTAGAAAAAGGAAAAAAAAAAAAAAACTACGATTATCACCCAAAATTGAATTTTTTAAAATTGATTTACTGTTGTGCAAATTGATGATCATTTAGACTCTAAATGAATAATATTATTTTTAAATTAAACTATTTGGAAAGTAAAGGGCATAATCTTTCGCAAAAAAAATTATTTTTATATGATTAGTACAAATTATTGATAAATTAAGGATTTTAATATTCACATGGTTCATATAAAGTCTCTGTTTGTTTTAGATTACAAATTTAAGTCAAAATTAATAATTAATTTTAATCATACATTTTCTAAGATCTATAACTTTTTAACAACACATTTTATTAATTTTTTTATTAAAAACTATTAAAAATCAGATTTTAATCTTATACCCAAGACGAACACAATTCGAAATAACACAAAAGAGACGCCGACTAACAAAAGTTGCCTTAATATGATATTATTTAGTAAATCATGTTAATTTCATATGAGGTGAGGATGTGAGCATTGACAAGCTAATAAGGCCTCGTTTGACGGTCCTTTATTTTTGTAAAGAATGAGATTTTAAATAGTACTTTTTTTAGAGAATGTATGATTAAAAATTAAAAAGTAAGAAAAAAATTTGAATTTAAGGAGATTATTTTATTACTAGAATGTGCAGTTAAAAATTAATATTAAAAAAAAAGTTATAAAGGAATGATTACATAACAAGGGCAAAATAGACATACCACATTACTGTAATTAATTAAGCCCCTGTTTGGTATAGTCGTATAAATTAAAATCAATTTTTTAATGAATTTTGATAAAAGTTAATAAAATGTGTAGTTGAAAAGTTGTGAAACCCATGAAATATGATGTTGAAATTAATTGTTGATTTTGACTTGAGAATAAAATCAAATTTTAATCTAAACCAAACATGGGCTAAAAATGAGCGGATTTTTCATTTGTATTTATTTATTGTTTTAAAAATTGTCTAAGAAATACGAAGTTGAACAGAAAACCTCCTCCAAAATTGTGTTAAAAATTAAAAAAAAAAAAAAATCATTCTACCTTTCTTCTACATTGTCACCCTTGCACCAGGATGATTTTTTTTTTCATAATGTTTGGCAAAGTTTAAAATATAATTTAAATTAATCTAATATACTTTTTATTCAAACATTTCGTAAAATAAACAATTTTTGCTCCCTCACATATATCAACATATTTCATAAAATCCACATATTATAATACTTCAAATTTTAATTTAAGCACTCTTAAGCTTTTAAAACTTCTTAATTTGTACTTTGATTGGTTTTAAAAAAAAAAATGGCCCTTCTAAGAAATTCATCAAACATTTAACCTCGTACACCTCCTCATCAAAGATATAATACTCGCATATTAACAAACATCATTTTATTACATATAACTAAAAATATTAATACATAGATCATAATCCAACATTTGTCCTCTCTAAACAGCACTGCAGTTGAAGATTAGACATAGACGCACCATTTCCATATTAATTAAACGCGCACAACTGAAAGTTAAACACACGACAATTGAAATCTGTCCCGATTACTATGCGACGGATTTCAACCTAAAATACTGTATTATTAATATCAGACCTCAGCGACCACGACGATGGTCGCGAAAATAGGAAGCAGGGTCATCCTCAAAGTCTTTTCTAGAAATATATGTATCTTTTTTTCCTGGTGCTTTCATCATGTACTCCTCCTCCTTTGGTGGCTCTGCTGACGGGCTGGCTAGATTCCATAAGCCCCGCGCCACCAACGCCACCCCTGTCGCCACTCCGACAGCTGCTGCCACCGCACCCATTATAGATGTTCCTTTATCTTCCTCCGTCTTGGGGTTGGGGGAATTATTTGGTCGCCCAGAACCTCCAGAGTTTCCATGGTAGCTCATTCTGTTTTTGTTTTAGTATTTCTTACTCTTCTATGTTTTCTACACAGGAGAAGAGGGAGTGGTTATATTTATAGGCAGTGAAATTGGTTTATTTATAAAGTTAATATCGAAGACACCCCTAAAGTATTTGACTATTATTAGAAACTCCCTCTGTCTTTTAATACAATATAGAAACTCCCTCTTGGGTTTGTTTTTTACAAGGTTAATCTTCCCTGGCAGTCAAAATTTAGAAATTAAGAAAATGTATATTCCGCTTTAGCTTCTATATTTGTATCACATAAAAAATTATTTAAAAAATATTACTTTTTTGTTTTTTTTTCTCATTTGTTAAAAGAAATATTGTTATAGGTTTATAAAGTTGTTCGTTTTGCAATCTACAGAGATTTTTTTTCCGTATTTCAGTTTTTTTTTTTATATTCATACATTTATGTTATGTTTAACTAAAATTAAATCCCTCTTATTGTACTTATGAAAACATAAGAGCATCCCCAAAAGATTTTTTAAACATGAGATTCTCTCTATTTTAGAGAATCAACATTGAAAATCATGCTCCAAGAGACTCTTTAAATTAATATTTTAATTTAGAGAGTGTGTTTGATTCTCTCTATTTTAAAGAGTTAACATTGAAAATCATGCTTCAAGAGACTCTTTAAATTAACATTTTAATTTAGAGAGTGTGTTTGACTCTCCAAATTTGAAGAGTCAAACTCACTATTTATAATTAAACGCATTCAAAGTGTTTCAATTTTCAA
>CAIGRP010072276.1:0-18462 GCA_903798385.1 Fraxinus cuspidata | reverse complement strand
CTTCTTTATTGAAAAGTCGTTTGTCTACTTGAGTCATTTGTCTTTTTAATGAGTCATATGTATATTATTGTGATGTGTGCCCCATGTTTGAATTTGTCTTTTATGCTCTTCTTCTTCTATAAAAGGAGAGCTCTTCTTCATTGTAAGATCATCGAAAGTCAGAATTAAAATTTCAGTGTGTTTTTTCATAATGTTCTTCTAAAACTCTTCAGTTCTTTCTTAGTTTTCAGAAGTATGAGATAATCATATATTTAAATGATATGGAGTAAGATTTGAGTATATTCATAAGTATGCTCTGCAGTTGCGCCTTCATGGTGACCCTCTCCATCAGAAATTGTTATTCTGACTATGATTCGACGGAGTTACAGTGATTAGTTACAGTGATTCACAGCAAATACAAGAGTCAGGCCCCCTTTTTGTTGATATAATACATCTGTTGGGGAAGAATACCGTTATTTGCTGTTGGATTGTTGTCACTTCGCTCATTTGGTATTAGACATAGTGAATGCTTTGTCAATATGATTAACCATAACGTGTCAAAAATAAAGAAAAATGGAATTTTACTGTGGCCTGCAAAGAAAAGAGCAGTCATAACCCTTTAGCAAAAGGATTAAAACAGTTTGTAGACAAAAATTGTCATGCTTTTTACATTCTCTCACATATGATGGGATCCATATAATTAAAAAAGACAAGATTTTGCCCCCTCCCTTTTTTTGTGAGGGGGCTGATAAGGAGGGTGTCAAACCCTCCCGAACAACCTAGCAAGGTTCTTAGCAAAATAGTTTTGTTAATGGCGAAAGGACACATGTCCCGTTACAAGGTAGTTGCCCATGTACAAATGCACATCTCTTAACAAAATTCTTTGTTTGGACATCATTTTATTGTAATAATACATTTTGAAATAGTTAATTAATTGAAATTTGTGATTAAAAAATAAGGAAAAATTTTGAGTTTACGTATAATATTATTTTATTAAAAATGTGTGATTGAAAAGAAAAAAGAAAAAAATATATTTTGAAAATAATGGGGATCAAAAAAGATAAAAATTTGTTTTTATGTCCGCATCTGTAAGAGGAGGAGTCCGCTAAGAGCACAGTAAAAGCATTAGTTTAACCATAGAATTAACAATCATGCTACTTGTATAATGTTAGAAAATATGATTCATGGATCGTTCATGTGAGATGGCTAAACCCACAAGACATCAAAAGGGTTGGAATGAGTTATTTGAATTTGGAATTCAACTCTACAACTCTTCATAACCTCCCATAATACCTCCAATTTTTGTCTAGTAATGGAGAGAAAGAAAAATGGTAGAAAATAAGTGAAATTCGTATGAAAAATCACTAAAAAATATAAAAGTGTTTAGAATCACGTCTATGGCATGAAAACTCACAAAATTAAATACTTAGATTGTAGTTAATAATCTCATTCTATTGTGATTAGGATTGAGACTATTAAAGAACAAGAAAGGTAGATTTTGGAGTTTTGAAATATAAGGTGATTCAACCACACAAAAATCTAGGAATTTATCATTTCAAGTAAGAAACTTGACCCGAAATTCATGTTAAAATATGTTTTGAATTACTTCATTAGTATCAAAGCAACAAGGTTGAATTACTTACTTTAATAGATGCTTAAATATGCAATTACATGATACAATTATGTTATGAATCTTGTATGTAAAATTTTTGAAATCTTATGTGGTCTTTAATGAGATCTTTTGATAATTTACTGTTTTTTGTACATTAATAATTAAATAGTAAGATTAGTATGGTTCGAAAGGTAGTTTGATGAGTTTTCCAACTATAAAAGGAACTGAAACTTTGGACTTAAAATGAAGAAATTATGAGGTTTTGAAATTTGGATGTAAATTTGAATTTTTACATGAAGATCGAAAAAAATTTGAAATTTCATCACATAATAACTCTTTCTACACTTTGTTTCATGCTTCCCATTTGATATGATTGGATAGATCTTCTTGAGGCATTTTCAACGATATAAAAATCATTAATTTTGGCTTTGAAATGAAGAAGTTATGATTTCTCGAAATTTGGTTGAAAATTTGGAATTTTGCATGATTTTTTTGCCACACTCTTGGACAAATCTGCTGATGCCACAAACGTGGCCTTAAACATTGATTTTATAAAATCTGACAATACAGATAAACTCAAAATGTCAAAATTAGTTAGGAGTGACCAATTGAAAAGTTTTTTTTTTTTTCGAGAGTGGTTTGGCAGCTCTAACGTTCCCCATTTTTTTCATTAATTTAAAAAAAAATATTGCAGATTGGTCACACACGTTAGGGCATGTGCGGAACTCGATTTCAATTCGAAAAATTTCATATTAATCTTTGAATTATTCTTGATTTTTGAGTATGATTAAATTAATTTTTTGGATAGTTAAAAAAATATTATTTTGTATTTAATGTTTAAAATAAATTTGATAGAAGCATTAAAATTTTTTTTTAACTTAGTTAAATTCTGAATTATTTTTTTAATAAAATCAATAATATTTATTAAGTGGTATTTGACTAGTAGGATTTTTTTTAAAAGTTCTCTCATTTTTTTAAAAATAAAAAATACTCCTAAAATATTTAAAATACCATGTTTTATGTACGTTTATGGTCTGTGTAGGTATTTGATTAGATTATATGATTAATTGTGATGTGTTTTAAATTTTTATACTTGATTAGATATGGTTAGATCTACGCACACTTATAGCATCTTTCAAGTGAAGGCTAGAAAATCAAGAATTATGAACTTGTTGAAAAGTTAAGGGGATGTTCTCTTTGTGTTTCACTTTTGTGTTTTAAGTTTTGAATTCATTTTGAGTTTTGTGTTTTGAGTGTCCATTTTGATATTGTTGAAAATGTGTTTTTTTTGGCATTTTGAAAATTTGTTTTGAAAATACCCAAAACGCGTTTTGAAAATTTTGACTTGATTATAACTGAAAACACCCAAAACGACAAATTTGTCGTTTTGGGTTTTCTTTGTAAATTTTTAACTTGTTTTCAAAAACGCGTTTTTTGAATTCATTTTGAGTTTTGTGTTTTGAGTGTCCATTTTGATATTGTTGAAAATGTGTTTTTATTGGCATTTTGAAAATTTGTTTTGAAAACACCCAAAACGCGTTTTGAAAATTTTGACTTGATTATAAGTGAAAACACCCAAAATGACAAATTTGTCGTTTTGAGTTTTCTTTTATTTTCAAAAACGCATTTTCAAAAATAGGAAAGAGAAGGCGTTTTTACTATTTTGAAAAATCGAAAACAGAAAACGACTTGAAAATAGTAAAGAGAACGGACCCTAAGTGTTTATTAAAATTAATATATGAATTTGAAACATAATCTAGTGAAATACGTTAATATTTTTGGGATATTTTTTGTGATAAGAAGAATATAAGAATTTTGATTCCACTTCCATTTGTTAGGATTATATATTAAGAAATATTAAAATGAGATAAAAAAAGAATTAAACCATGTTGCTAGAAAAATTTGAGACTTTAGTTGACATCCTCTCACATTGTGATGGGATTCCACACAACTCATATGAATTAAAAGAAAAAAAATCCCCCACCCCCATATTGTAAGGGGGCTGTCAGGGAGGGAGTCAAACCCTCCTTGGCACCCCAGCATTGTTCATTAGTGAACTTTCGATTTTATGCCTAATGCTGAATTATCGTATATGTTAATTTGCGTTACTACAAAATCGTATGTCTATAAGTGGGCATTGATTGAGGATAAAACTGTCTCTAAAACTTGATTGATCATGACATCAAAATCTAAAGTTGTTGACTTTGATAAAGGTAATAAGCTAAATGCGATAACATTTGGCATGATAAAATTTTAAGTATAGTAGAAGAATATAATGCTTTAGAGAGTATCAATCACGCAATATAAGACTTGATGTAGGTCACACTACTCTAGAGAATAAATATCGGAACTTTGTTAAATATGATAAAGATATATTCTAGTATTTGAGCAGTTGAATTGTCAAATTCTATTATAGATGATCGTTTTCTCAAATGTGACTGAGTTGAGATGGTTAACATAGTGTTAACAGTCACAATTTCTTTAGTGAGTAGTAAGTTCAAACTAATCTCAATTATTCGCTGGTCGCACGATCTATTTGTCGTATGAATTTTTGTAAGATAGATCTTGAGAAGAATCTAACATGTGACATTCGTTGTCTCTTGTGGTTTGGATCAAACCCATCATGTGCGAGTGAGAGATGTTATAAAATATGAATCATGGGTCACTCATGCGGGGTGACCCGACGCACAAGATATCAAAATGGCTGGAGGAAGTGATTTGAATTTCAAATTCAAATCTACAACTCTCCATAACCTCCCATAATACCTCCAATTTTTGTCTAGCAATGTAGAGAGAGAGAGAGAGAGATGGTAGAAAATAAGTGAAATTCGTGTGAAAAATCACTCAAAAATAGAAAATGCCTAAAATTATATATATAGCATGAAAATTCAAAAAATTAGGCATTTAGATTGCAGATAATAATCTCATTTCATTGTGATCAGGATTTGGAGTACTGGAGAACAAGAAAAAATAGATTTTGGAGTCTTGAAATGTAAGATGATTCAATCACATAATAATATAGGAATTCATCATTTCAAATAAGAAACTTAAATCGGAATTTCATGTTAAAGTATATTTCAAATTACTTCATAAAATTTGATTGACAACTTGATGGGCAATTTGTGAGTTTACAGGCATCATATCCATTTATTTAAAAAATTATTTTTGAAATCAATAACAAAGATTTTTCCAACACATTCATCGTCATAACTTGATTGTGGTCATTATTTCGACACATCGTGGATATCAAATTTATAAAAGAAATGTACATGAACAGCTTTGTTAACCATATATGAGGATTTCTCTTTGTTCTCTCTCCGTTGGATTAAACATTCGGCATTGGACCAAACGTTCCCCAAGTGTTTTTGTGATCTGTCGATTGTCCTGTTGTACTATGATGCTCTTTTACAATTTCTCATAAATAATTAGTTTTTGGTGACAAAAATGGGGAAAAAGTTAAAATTACTATGAGAATTTTAGTTGTAGAAAAATCAGGAGCCAAGAAAAAACATTTGTCGTACATATATATCACAACTTACAAATTTGTTTATCATGTGGCATGACGAGATTTGATTGGATCAAAATCTCATCAATCAAGTAAAAAAACTTCCCCCACTATATTTTTATGCCTCATCAATCAATAAAAAAATGTGTAAATTGTAATGTACAACAAACATTTTTCAAGAATATAATGTAAGAATTCGATATTATTGATGAAGAACCCGTTTGTCATGACTTTTATTTTTCGCTTCCCATAGAAGAGTTTTTAAAGAAAGATCCCTTATTTTATGTTTGAAAACTACTTTCTAAAAACACTTTCTATTCCAAAAATGTTTTTAGAGAAAGCCAAATCGTACTAACTTTCTCTAAAAACTTTTCTAATTAAAAGAAACATTTTTATAAAATTAGTCAAATGAATCCAAATGCTTCTTTTGAATCTCAGAAACTTTTTATGACTTTTCAAAAGTTATGTCAAACATGCACATTCTTTTGAATCTCAAAAACCTTTTATGACTTTTCAAAAGTTATGTCAAACATGCACGAAGACACACACCCTTAAACAAAATGAAATGAATGTTCGCTTGTTTAACAAACAACACAAATCTAAGTTGAACGGTGAATGTGATGATCGTAAAATCTTAACAAGTAAATTATTTCTACCCAAAAATTCTTAATAAATTATAACACAATCAAATGCTAAAAAGAAAATTGAATCTCGAGAAATATAAAATGATTTTTTTTTTTTTGTCTCAATAACGTCTTTTGTTAACTTTAGTTAACATGTTGTGCGAACAGTTGTGTCGATTTCATCAGTCCTCTAAATAAAGAGTTTGAGCATAGGAGTTAGGTAACATGCAAAAGTCACTTATGATTAATTTTACTGTCGAATGTCAGTAAGGCTCTGTTTGATTGACCATTATTTTCCATGAAAAATGGAAAACAAAATCCAACTTGCATTTTTGTCTTATTTGATACATTTTTTTTTTCCTCATGGAATTCATTTTCTTGATTTTATTGACAATTTTCATGCAATAATGGTATTCGGTATTTTAATTTTTTTTTTGGCAATTGGAACAAATTCTAAACCCAATGATAAAAAACAAAATTATCACTTTAATGGACATTTTTTTATGAAAAACGAAGCTAAATGGACACCAAACTTTCAACATTTTCTAGGTGAAAAATTATATCAATCAAACACAATTAATTACAATTCTCAATAAAACAAATTTTAAACAATTCAATTTTCTGTAATTTATTTTCTTTCCATTCAAATTTCACATTCGCAATCAAACGGATCCTAAAATTAATTACAGACCTCAAAAATATTTAATTCCAAATCCCCGTTCATTACTTTATGGCGTGAGACTATTCCCGTGACAAAGATTTACTTATTTACTCTTAAGCTTAGCCAAACATGGTAATTATTGTAATAACTGGGGACCAGATATAGATAAGCACTAGTAATTAATTTAGAACTTTGGTGGACCCCACGTACAATAAATAATTTACAAATTGCAGCCACCTATGTGCAGTGGACCATCATACACAGTTGAGACATAAGCAATTTCACATTCAATTTCAATTTTGAAAAATATTAGAGTATTTAATTAAATAATAAAAAGAAAAGTGAGTTGGAGATAATATGCATAAAAGGTGTGCGAATATAATAGTGGAATTGTAACACTCCACCGAAGTTAATTCTTAAAATTAAACAGAAAAAGTGAAATTCAAAATGATTCCACGCCTAGAGGAATCCCAAAGAAAATCGCATTCATTTGACATTAAAAAGTAAAGAACCGAATAATTAAAAAAAGTAGACAAACCCTAATGACACCTATGAATTGAACATGATTCACATTCTCACCATCACAAATTTTACAATCCACATTTCCTTTTTTGATTGGTATACGTAAAATGATGTCTTTACCTACTCAGTATCCTTAGCCACTAAGCAAAAAATTCTTCAAAGATTTTAATGCTGCATCAAGAAAATACATTCTTCTTGAAATATTAAGATAATGATTTCCCGCCACAAAAAAATAAAAATAAATAAATAACAATTAATAATAACAGAAGAAAAAATGCAACTAACATATAAGAGAAGTAATTTTATATTATAGAAAGAGTGATATAAACGAGAAGAAATACCTTTTCTTCTAATTTCCAATCAGAATTTCAAGAAAACAGAAGGGATTAATTATTTCCATTTTTTCCCTAGACATTTGGATTCCAAAGTCCCCACAAACGGGAATTGAATAACCCCAATACGTCCGGTAATACCTTTCTGGCCAAACCCTTGTGGCTATGTACAACTTGTGCCGTCAACGCCGCCGCCACCACCTCTTCCTCCTCCTTTGGCACCTCAACCTCTTTCACCTCACTTTCCCCACTCTCAGCTGCCACGTCATCTTCCTTCGGTGCTGCCTCCATCTCAGTCTCCGGCGCCGGCAACAGAGAAACAAGGCTTTCACTTTTTCCCTCCGTCGCCAGAAAATCAAGAACCCCAATCCCGTCAGCTATTTTCTCACTTTTCTGCCTACCCAGTTTCTCCTTTTTTCTTTTCCCATTGTTACTCTTCCTAGAATGTTCCCCATTGTTCAAGTGCTCCTCGAAAGCTTCAATAGCTTGATGAATCAACTCACGGTTTGGTGAAGAATCCCACCGAGACCAAAAGCTAGTATAACAATCAAAGCACTCACAGTCGAAAGAAGACGGCGGCTTATGCCCGTGACTATTCTTTGGCGATTTCTTCTTCTCGTCAGCAGCAAAAACCGGCGAGTTTGTCAACTTTAAAGACCGGCTTAGCATATAAGCCAAAACTTCACGGTCTTCAAAGGAAAGAAGCGTTATTAAAGCGAAAATAGCAGCAGGCAGCAGCTTTAACACAGGCAAAACATCCTTGCTAGCACCGTACGATGAAGATGAAGAAATTAAGGGGTGTACTTTACCTTTGTTTCTCATTTTCATGGTATTTTTGAAATGGAAAAAAGCTTGAGAAAGCTAGTAATGAAGGCAGAACTAGATGATAAAGAGGATTTTTTATTTTTGTTTCTATTTTTTTGGGTGGGCAGTATATAATTTTCATGATGGGCATGGACTAGCTGAAGGATGTTTCACGCGGTACATAGGCGCGTGTTAAGTACTTTTCTGTTTTAGGAGGGTTTGAATAGGATTCTTAGGCCAATTCTTGTTAGACACTTTAATGAAAAAGGGCAAAAAAAGATGAAGATCACGGTGTGTTTAATCTTTAATGGGACTTAAATGACACCAATAGTCTCTCATTCTCGTGAAGACAAATTTATTTTCTTTGTTCCAATGATCATGTTACATGTACATAAAAATTGACACATTGATTTACACTTACGTGAGTTCACAAATTTTGATAAATTGATTTTTACAACACATTTTTCAATCCACTGTAAGATTTTTAACACATGGAGAGGTGTCAACACAAGTAGTTTAATCTAATTATAAATCACATTTATGTTGCATGTACAATTAGTTTTCTAATATACACATATATTTAATACGTTTTGTTATTAATAAATATGAACTATCATTACTTGTATTATTAGAAAAAATGTAAGCAAAATTGTTAAAAAATAGAACTAATGTAACACTAAATGAGAGATATAATTAAATGAATATATTAATTCTACTTTTCATTGAGTCTATTACTTAACGTCAAATAAACTAGTATTCTAGTACTAGTGATGTTAGATAATATTATTTAAAATTTTTACTTAATTAGTGTGAAAATTAAAGAAAGACTTATATATCTGGACGTATGGAGTATTTTAAATTGATGCTGAATAATGCTGTTTGAACAGCCTCAGTGACAGACTGTTTTCAAGGATTCAAATGGCAGCTATTGATTGGAAGTTTTTATTATTATTATTTTTTGTACAGTCGATGAAAATGTGACGAGTGTGCATCTATTTAAGCCCCTGTTTGGTAACCATTAAAATTTTCATTCTCATTCTTCTACTCATTTTCAACCACACATTCTTCAATAAAATAATATTTTCCATCACATCAATAACTTTTTCTTCTTTTTCAATCACAAATTCTCCATCAATCCACTATTTTTCAACCACAAATTCTACATCAATCTACTATTTCAGAATACATTCTTCCAAAAAAATGTGGATCAAACACACCCTAAATCTCTTTCTTTGAGCCTGCGTTGTATAGCAAAACTGTTAATAGCTAGCTCGTAGCTTGGAAGGATTACTATTTGTAGAAAGGATGTGCAAATTTTGAAAGCTAAATTAAAATGAGTTCTTGTAGAGTTTGGCTAATAGGCATAATTGACCTTGCTATTAACTCCAAATGAAGGTTGAATTATTAATTCAACTGGTGAAATGATGCAAAAAACAAAATAAATTCAAATTAATAAAGTTATGATTAAAACTGTCTAAATATTGAATTCTAACATTGATTAGGTGAAAAGGAGAATAAGTTATTGCAGAGTTGGTTAAATAAACTTAATTGACCTTCTAGTTCAACTATGAATAAGATAAATAGTGTTAAAATTAGTGAAAATGTGTAATTTTGATAACAAAGTTTTATGAATATATAAAAAATGAAAACGAGCTATTTTTTTAGGCTAAATTGCGCTAACCATCTTTAATTTTTGCTAAATGTCTTACTTTTGTAAATAAAATTCGCCCTATTTTTTTACTTTCGTCCCCAACATTTTTAGGTTGCACTCTTACCCTCAATTCTCATTGATTAACACATCTATCTTCAATCACGGTATCCGTCCATACAATCCGTTATAAAAATATAATAAGACGTAATTGCCCTTAAATTTAAATAAGCAAAAGAAAATGAAACCCCCAGTCAATTTGCTTCCTTCCCCGATCCCCAACTCCTAAACCCCCAATATCAAATACATCTTCCTCCCCAATCTACAACCAAACCCGTATATAACACTCTTAATTCTCAACGAGTAGCACGTCATTCACATAAAATATAGAGAAAACTAATTCGAAATTTTTTAGATGCTTGTTAACAAGTTTAAATAAATTCAATGGTAGCCACCTAGCCGATACATCGATTTTATGAACATTCACATAAAATATAGAGAAAACTAATTCGAAATTTTTTAGATGCTTGTTAACAAGTTTAAATAAATTCAATGGTAGCCACCTAGCCGATACATCGATTTTATGAACATATTTCACTCATTGTCACTTCAAATAATTCGAAATAGTAATTTAAGTTCATTTTCCGTCCAAAATTGAGATGACCCTTTTGATAATCAAGTAAAATTTACCGTACTTTGACGTAAATAATTTCACGTGATCATATTTAGCCCATTTCTAACGTATCATTGTTCTTATTTCCAAGTCACGACAAAGCTCAACTTTGAATAATATGATTAGTTAAAATAAAGCGTATAACTTCACATATAAATTGTGAACGATTTATTTTGGGGTGCCGCTATTTACATCTACGATTATTATATATATTTTCCACTCCTATATCTATCCATATTAAAATATTATAAATTTAAAAAATTATTATTTTTATCAACGCCATGTCTTTATTAAATTCATTCATTTAAACAATATAGATCCACACAATAATCAATTAACCCATCGACCGATGCCTATGAAATATAATCCGAAGTTTAACATCATCGTCCAAGATTTATTGAGTATCAAAACCCAACATATGCCTTGAGCGTCATTTTCATTAGGTAATCAATTGTGATCTCGTCACAAAACTTTCCTCAACAATCAGATTGTCAAATTACTGAGCTTAAATTTAAAGCCCCCACCTGAAAAACACTCTAAGTGACAAACGTCCCACACTTTGATTAACGAAATTCATGTTGCAAGTATATATATTCCTCAATTATTTAGTCTCAATTATTACAGTACCGAGATATCGATTTTTCGAAAAGATTTCATTCATTGTCACTTGAAGTAATTTAAAATGTCAGTCAAAGTTCATCATCCGTCCAAAATTGAGACGCCCCTTCTGATAATTAAGTATAATTTATTCTACTTTGTCACAAATAATTTCATGTAATCCTATTTAGCGGATTTCAAATATATTATTGTTCTTACTTCCAAATCACGAAAAGCTCAACTTTGAACAATGTGATCAATTAAAATAAAGCGTCTAACTTTATATTTATAATTTGTGAACAATTTATTTTGATCTCATTGTTATGTTTTTCTATAATTTACAACTTAGGTAACTTTAAATGTGACCACCATCTTATGACCGTTATGATAAATCATCATATTTCAATTATTGTATAATATGGTAGCAGACATGAACCTAACTAGTGTATTGAATTGATTCTTGACATTCATGACTGAATACGATACGACTTTTATGGTTTGAAGAGTTAATATGTGCTGGTGGGAGTTTTATATCCCCGAGCTCAGGACCTCATCTTACGTCTCTTAAGAATACTAATTTTATTTTAACTAACACTCCTATTCAGATACACAATCTCAATCTATTACAAATTCGACTCTAACTCAAATTGTGCACTTCTAACATAACACAAATACCTAGAATAAAAAAGATAAGGATTACATGAAGTTGAGTCATTTTAGGGTTCCACCTCCAACATCTATAAATACATGAACCAACCTCATTATTCAGGTACGTTTTACATAATATTTCAGCATACAGCTTTTCACACAATTCCTTTCTCTGACTTAATCATCAGAGGGGCGACAAGGACATACCTCGGCGCTTTTATTTCAGGTATTAAAGACTGGATCGTGCGGAGACCAACCATTCAGTTTGAGTTCATTCATGTATACGTTTTTGGTATCATTATTGGCGCCGTCTATGGGAAGCACTTCCTCAAGCCATGGTTAACACACGTTTAGAACATCTTCCAGCAAGCTCATTCGTACCTAACCAGCCCCCCACCGGAGACCATCCTGATCCCCATGAGATATCATTGGGAGAACCACCACACCCGTCGGCAACAATCGCTCCCGGAGCGTTTGTGGAACTCTGCCGACAAGTGGCCACGCTAACTCGGCTGTTCCATCAGGTAAATACACCCCCACACCATCCCCGCAAAGCGGTCTTATGGCTAATGATCGGGCTCCCGGCCCCAGCCACTATGATGTCGGAGCCTCGGACGCACCGCATATGCCCTTGGGTTCGAGATCAATCACTATGGATTCTGCTGATATTGCACGGATCATCCAAGAGGGAATCATGACCGAAATGCTTCAAAAGTCCCAGGCAGCCTCGAGATTCACCCCTAACACTCCTTTCACCCCGGAAGTCTTATCATACCCTCTACCAGATCGATTTAAGTACCCTTGGGTAAAGGAGTATGATATGACAACTGATCCCATCAACCATCTCAACATATACACGGATATTATGAACTAGCAGGTCGCACCCGACCCTGTAATGTGCAAGACCTTTCCTCAGAAACTTACCAACGCGGCCAGAGATTTGTTCTCCACATTGGAGCCCAACTCCATATCTTCCTTTTCAAACTTCGCTGAAAAGTTCGTCGCCTTTTTTGCGAATAGTAAGCGCATCAGGAAGACAGCTACATCGCTCATGCAGATGCGTCAAGGACCCAACGAGATACTTCGCAATTTCATGACAAGGTTTAATAAGGAAAGACTTCTGATCTCTGATCTACATATCTCAGCTGTCGTCTCTGCTCTAACATATGCCGTAAAATGTGAGGCGTTTAAAATATCTCTATCAAAGACTCATCCCAAGTCAATAACCGACCTACCTACCGAGCTGAGAAATACATCAACATCGAGGAAACCATGTTCCCAAGGAGAGATGCCTAGCCATTAAATAAGCTTGATCTAAAGAGGTCTTATGAGTCTAACCAGCGTCCGGATCCTTTTCGAAGCAAGCCAAGATAAGACCTCCCTCCAACATCCTTCACTCGTTTGAACACCACAAGATCTAACATTTTGATGAAGATCAAAGACCTTAAAGAGTGAAGTAACATCCTAGACTATGGGCTCATCCGAAGCCCGTGACAAAAGCAAGTACTGCGACTTTCATCGAGATCATGGACATACAACCGAAGGATGCTTTATCCTAAAGCAGGAAATCGAGGCTCTCATCAAGAGGGGTTTTCTGGGTGCTTACGTTAGTCATGACAAGCGTTAACGAAATGGTCAGAATAAGGGTAAGACTCCTGAAGATATGGTAGATAAGCAATCAACTGCAGGTACTATCAATATCATCGTCGGAGGGACGACCTCGAGAGGGGAGTCCCACAGCGTACGTAAGTAGTATGCCAGACAATACCCCTCGGTCTCGAGCATAGAACTTGGTAATGTAGAAGACATCAACTTCAGATTAAAGGACTTAGAGGGCGTGTCTTTTCCTCATGATGACGCCTTAGTTATATCGGCGATCATTGCTAATTTTGAGGTAAGGAGAATTCGGTGGATAATGGAAGTCTAGCTAACGTACTGTCACATGAGACTTTCGTTCAAATGGGCATATTTTCTGAGCAAATCAAGCCGGTCAAAACTCTCTTTCAGGGGTTCGGAGGTGGTGTCGTTATTCCAGAAGGCATTGTAGGGTTACATCTCACCTTGGGATCAGATGGGAGGCAGGTAACACAGATCACAACTTTTCAAGTAGTTTGTGCTCTATGGCCTACAACACCATACTTGGAAGGCCCTTGTTAAATATGATCAAGGCAATTATCTCAAATTTTCACCTGGCAATGAAATTTCCTACAAGTAATGGGGTCGGGGTAGTTCGAGAAAGTCAAATAGTAGCTAGACAGTGCTATGTTACCAGCGTTCTGGAGATCAAGGCTGACGTCATGAAAGTTTCTGAAGTCAAGCTTGACCTCAAGCACCGTGGGAGGCTTGTCCCGGTAGAACAGATGGATGACGCCGAGCTGGAGCCTGGGAGAAAAGCTACCATTGGTCGAGATCTTGATGCTACAACCACGACCCAACTTATTAGCTGTCTGTCCTGCAACATCGATGTATTCGCTTGGAATGTCGAAGATATGCTCGGAATAGACCCCAAATTTGTAGTACACAGACTCAATATAAACCCTTTTACAAGACCCGTGAAGCAAAGGAGGAGACAGTTTGGACCGGAACGGCGAGTGGTCATACGGGAAGAAATTGCTAAGCTCATCTAAGCAAAAATCATCCGAGAAGTACAGTATCCTGATTGGCTTGCCAACGTCGTTCTTGTTAAGAAAGTCAATGGGAAGTGTCGAGTTTGCATCGACTTTGCAAATCTAAACAAAGCATGTCCTAAGGATAGCTATCCCCTACCTCGAATTGATAATCTTGTGAACAACACCTTAGGACATAAATTATACAGTTTTCTGGATGCTTTCTCTGGGTATCATCAGATTTTTATGTTCGAAGAGGATTAGGAGAAGACCTCATTTAAGGCCGATTCAGCCATTAACTGCTACAGGGTCATGCTATTCGAGTTGAAAAATGCAGAAGCTACATATCAAAGACTTGTCAATAAGGTCTTTGTCAACCTGATAGGGAAGAACATCGAGACATATGTGGATGACTTGGTCATTAAAAGTAAGCAAATGGATGGTCATATCTCTGACATTGAAGAGGTATTCGCTATACTACAGAGGTACAAGATGAAGCTGAATCCTACAAAATGAGCATTCAGGGTTACTTCTGACAAGTTCTTAGGTTTCAAGATCACACATAGGAGGATAGAGACCAATCCTGACAAGATCCAAGCATTGATGTCTATGGAACCCCTGAGTTGCAAGAAGGACATACAGAAATTAACGGGTCGAGTTGCAGCCTTGAATATGTTTGCATCCCGAGCAGCAGACACATGCTTTCCTTTTTTCAAAGTCCTAAGGGGTAATCGGAGTTTCGATTGGAATGAAGAATGTAATATAGCCTTTCAAGATCTGAAGCAGACATCGTCAACACCCCCGGTCCTCACCAAGTCAAAACCTGGTGATACATTGTTAATATACTTGGTAGTTTTTGAGAACGCGATAAGTAGAGTGTTGGTGAAGGAAGTTGTAAAAGTTCAGCGACCTATTTACTATGTGAGTAAAGTACTTCTCGATGCAGAGACTCGGTACACATTGGCTGAACAACTTGCACTTGCGTTGGTTATAGCTGTCAGGAAGCTACGTCAATACTTTCAATCTCATCCAATCGTTGTACTCATTGATCAACCACTTAGACACATACTTCAAGAACTAGACGTCTCAAGAAGACTACTGAAATGGGCGATTGAACGGGGTGAGTTTGATATAGAGTTCAAGTCGTGGCCCGTAATTAAGGTGCAAACCTTAGCTGACTTCATTGTAGAACTTACCCCAAGACCTCGGGGGGCTACGAGAGAATAACTTGAACGAGACCTCAAAAATTTAGGAAATCTTCGTAGATGGAGCATTGAATAATTCGGGATCGGGCGCTGGAATTATCATCACTAACCCGAACAAGATAACCGAGATCCAATGCGCGTTCAGGTTCGAATTTGAAGCTACCAACAATGAAGCAGAGTATGAAGCTATCATTCTAGCTCTAAAACTAGCATACATCCTTGAACTTAAGCATATCAAAGTTTTCAGCGACTCGCAACTTGTGGTTGGCCAAATCGAGGGTGCTTTTGAGAGAAAATATGAGAAAATGAGCCTGTATTGTTTGAACGTACATGACCTTCGGAGATGATTTAAAATCTGCAAGATCATTAAAATTTCTAAAGCGACAATGCGAAAGCCGATGCACTATCTAGACTTATGTTCATGGGGATATATGGACTGGACATAGCGGTACACATCAAGATGGTGACAAAACCTAGCATAAATCAGAAGCCAAGCGTCATGGGCATTGATCATGAACCTTCTTGGATGGATCCAACATTGGAGTACTTGAATTCTGGGAACCTACCATCTGACCCCCGGGAAGCAAGAAGCATTAAAACTAGAGCATCAAAGTATTACATTATTAGCGGATTCTTATTTCGCATGAGTTTTACACTGCCTTACCTTAGATTTGCAAGCCCTCCGAGTCCCTCCAAGCCCTTGCGGAGGTTCATGAAGGTATATGTGGGAGTCATCAAGGGGCTCGTGCGCTTGCCTATAAACTCATAAGGTATGGGTATTATTGGCCTAACATGAAGAAGAATGCATCGGACTATGTAAGGAGGTGTGACAAGTGCTAGAAGTTCGGCAATTTGAAATATACTCATGCTGAAGAACTAACTTTCATCCCATATGTCGTTTTTTTCGAGCAGTGGGGAGTGGACATCCTTGGACCTTTCCCTTTTGCAAGAGGTCAATTGAAATTCGTTGTTATAGCAATAGAGTACTTCATTAGAAGCAGAGCCATTGGCAATCATTCAGAACCCAAGCTCAGATAGTTCGTGTAGAAGTCCATTGTGTGTAGGTTTGGGATACCAAAGGTGCTGATAACAGACAATGGAAGGTAATTTGATAATTCGCAATTCAAAAACATTTGTGCCAACCTTGGAATTGACCATCGCCTGGCATCAGTCTCACACCCTTAGAGTAACGGTCTTGCAGAAGTAACTAACCAGATCATATTGCAAGACCTTCGCACAATGATAGGGGATGCCAAAGGAAGTTGGCCCAAAGAACTGCCCTCCATACTTTGGACAAACAGGACTTCCCACAAGAAAGCAACTGGTGAGACCCCTTTCTTGCTAGCCTTTGGCGTGGAGGTCATGATTTCGATTAAAGTCGGCCTCTCGACACAAATGATGATCGAGCCCCACGTTGAGGGACAAACTATTGAACACCTTGATCTGTTTGAGGAAGTACGAGAACAAACATCGCTGATGGCCGCAAGTTATCAAAACAAAACAGTAAGACACTTCAACATCAAGGTCAAGACAAGAAGGTTCAGAGTTGGTGATTTGGTCCTTAGGAGAGCAGTTGCTACCGGACATCCTCTAGGGAAACTAGAACTTATGTGGGAAGGGCCTTTCGAAATCATACGAAAATTGAGTGGTGGTACATACAACTTGAAGGATACTTTGGGAAGACCACTCCCAAGGCCATAGAACGCTGAGAACTTGAAAATTTATTACAAGTAACTAGTCAAGCAAAAATCCTAGGAGCTCGATCTCGGGCTGTTTCACCTCGTTACATCTCAACTCGAACCTTGAGAAACGTAACTTTTGGTTGCGACCTAGATGCACGGGGGCCTGTGATAGTGGGAGTTTTATATCCCCGAGTTCTCTTAGGAATACTAATCATATTTTAACTAACACTCATATTCAGATACACAATCTCAATCTATTACAAATTCGAATCTAACTCAAATTGTACACTTCTAACATAACACAAACACTTAGAATAAAAAAGATAAGGATTACACGAAGTTGAATCCTTTTAGGATTTTACCTCCAACATCTATAAATACATGACACAACCTCATTATTTAGGTACAATTTACATAATATTCTAGCATACAACTTTTCACACAATTCCGTTCTCTGACTTAAGTATCGTAGGAGCGACGAGACCACACATCGACGCCTTTGTTTCAGGTATTGAAGATCGGATCGTGCGGAGCCCAACCATTCAGTTCGAGTTCATTCAAGTACAAGTTTTTGGTAGCATCAATATGGTTGCAATTTTGTTTTAATTTGGAATTTTGCTTACTCTAAAATAAAGCCCGGGCTCATGTAATGCCATTTTCTAATGTGAATATTCGAATAAGATTTAAGTGATTTTTTTTTTTTTGGTATTTATTTTATTTGTTCTCTATATTTACCTAGAGGATGAATACTTGGACGAATTTCGTTAGTACGGACCATGACTGTAAAAAAAAAACGCANTTTTTTTTTTTTTGGTATTTATTTTATTTGTTCTCTATATTTACCTAGAGGATGAATACTTGGACGAATTTCGTTAGTACGGACCATGACTGTAAAAAAAAAACGCAGATTAAATATAACGCTATCAAGAAATGGAGGTTTAATACCAAAGGTCAATGCAATTTTTCCCTTCTAAATTCCTCACTCAATTCATTTTTTTTTTTTTTCAGTGTACTTATCGAACTAATAATTGCACAATTGAAGGCACAACATTTATAGGTAAAACGGGCTTGTTGTACTAAGACATTCTAACCTTGTTGACCAAAATCAAACTCATTAGATTAATAGTCATTTAAGATTGAATCTAGTGTATTTTTGCCTGATTTACAATTAACTAAAACGAGTTCTTGTAGAGTATGGTTAAAATCATAATTGACTTTACTTTTGACTTCAATGAAGATTGATTGATTTACAAGATCAACTTGTGAAACGTTGGTATAAAAATAAGACCATGGTATTGAACATATTAAAATTGTAGAATCTAGATACTAATTTATAATAAAACCTCAATATATATATATATATAT
>CAIGRP010072269.1:0-19850 GCA_903798385.1 Fraxinus cuspidata | reverse complement strand
AGAAATCGACCCGAAGGCCTTAAGTATTTCATGCCAAAAAATTATATAAACATCAAGAAAATAAGAATATACCACTTTTGCACCGTGTATTCTTACCTCGGTTTGATACCAAAAATTTGAAATTATGGCTTGTGAAATACTATCTAAATGGGAGTACTTTTTTTTTTTTTTTAAAAGAGGTAGGCGTGCACAAATATCAACTCTTGAAATAAAAGAAAACTTCATCTCCTCAATGTTAGTACATATATATATATATATATATATATATCCTCTCATGCCACATATGCTACACGTAACCCACTGACTTCAAAGCATTTCAGTTAATCAAGGTAATTAACTCAGTCATTATTCTTGGTTAAATGAAATTTATGAGGTTAAATTTTATTTAATTACATTTTGTCCTTTTTGTTTCTTCAACCATCCATATCCAAAATTTCTTTCTTTTATCTTTCTTTTATAAATAAAAAAAATTGAAAACAAAATACTTTTCTTTTTATATTATATATAAATACTAATAAAATATTGGATATAACTTTTTTTCTTTCTATTTGAATAACTCGAGCATAACTAGTTCAAAATGATTTTTTTCATTCCAAATTATTTTATTTAATGTGAAATACAAAATGAGTATAATATCGATATACTTTATCAACTTCTAAAATACTTAAATTTTCTACCCAAACCAAACTATGATAAATCATACACAAAAGAAAATAATCATTCATGCAAATAAGTGGTTTAAGTTTAGCACTTTAACTTCAGGACATGATGTGATGGAAATCTAGATATGAACTATTTTATTTGCTAAATGATCAATATTAAGTTAAGACCCTTATGAAAATAGTAAGAAAATTCGGGGCATTACATGACTTCTCAAGTTTGACCACTACTCTCTTATTCTCTACTTAAGATCACACATTTTCTTGAAGGCAGACCTATTTAGATTTTTCAATTTAAGACTCTTCTCAAACAATTGGTTATTTGACTCTTGGATATCACCTTTATCTATTGATTCTTCTCGTGAAGAGTCAGATTGCTCTATGTCCTCAACTTTCTCTTCCTCCTCCACGTGTTCACTCGTAATTACAAACCCTCATCAGAATTGGGATTCTCACTTTGATTATCGAAGTTGGATTCTACATCAGTGAAAGTGATGTTCATAGCCTTATCTAAGGTTTTCTTATAACTTGTGCACTCATCTCTAATATGTCCAAACCCCACACCTACGACACCTAATAGATTGGGATCTCTTCTCTGTATACCTAGTATCCCTTTTCTCTCTTTTCTCATTCTTGCATTAATTAGAATCACCCTTAAACTTCTCAAAACGTCTCTTATTGTTTATAAATAGTTTTTTTTGAATCTTTTAATAAAGTAAGCAACCTCTTCATCTTTTAAAGTGTCATTATCAGCCTTATCTCTAGTCTCTTCTTTAAAAGTGTTGAGGCCTAAAGACTTTTTTTTCTTAGAGTAGGGTAGGGTAAGTTCGAATGTTTGGACGGAACCTTCGGGTTCTTCTATCTATCATGATCTAGGTCTTTGCTTTCCTCAATCATTGTAACTTTAAGTCTAAACCTTTTAGGTGGAGATCTTAAATTTTTTCTTAAAATTTTGGTCTCGTAAATTAGTTTACCTAGGTTGAAACTAGAATTCACTATGTAATTCAGTTTAACATAAAACTCATCAAGGGATTCATTATATTTCATTCTAAGTTCCTCAAACCTAATGGTTAACATTTGTAACTTAGAGTATTTCACGATTATAGTTCTCTAATGTGTGATTTTTAAAGTGTCACAATCTTCCTTAACAGTCACACACATAGACACTCGTTTAAACTCTTATGATGATATAGCCATAAAGATGGCATATATTCCTTTACTTTTCTAATGACACTCGAGTAATTTATCATTATTCCAAGTGGAAAACTTTGTAGGTGTAACAACACCAACAACAGATGTAGAAGGGATTGTCCATCCCTTTTCTATACTTACCCAAACTCTCTCATCAATATATTTAAAAAATGCTCTCATCTTGCTCCCACCAAAGTAAGAGAAAATAGACATGTATTGACTCATCTAGATAAAAATGGGTTAAGAATCGAACTAGGACTCTGATACCAATTGAAAATAACGAGATTCAACCTAACTAACACCTTGATGGAGGTGATAAGGTACGATACACGGAATTAAAATAAACAAACAATAACATGCAACAATTCACAAATTATTGTATCTAGATGAAGTTTAATCAAATTAAACTCTAGCTATCAATTAAGCATACATAGTAAAGTAAGTCAACATCGAGATTTGTATACAAAAGAATTATGGATTATGTAATTGATTTTCAACAAAGCGTTCTCTTGAATGAAAATAGGCTCAACACACGTTTCAGACGAAATATGGCTTGAATATTTATAATATAGAGTATTTGAGATTATTTGTGATTGTAAAAAACCAAAAGAGTGCAAACTAGGATTTTGCTACGTAACATGACCGCTCGAGCGGTCTTCGGCGGTCAACAAGCAGTTTTGACACTTTCTTGATCTTCTTGAGCCATCTTTTCTTCCTTCAAAACACACTCCCAACCCCTAACAATTTAACCCTAATTACAACTCGATTAATGATATTTTGGACACAAACTTGTCAACTCTTTGGACCTAACAACATACATGATACATACATACATACATAAATATTGAGAATGTGGGTGTTAGCAAATAGTTAATAATAATAACTCAAACATGTTTTATAAAGAAATAATCATCCTTTGAAGATTAATATTGAGAATGTTAAATGAGAGATCATATATTTTTTTTCTTATATATTTCTTTAGGGGTAGGTTGTGAATTGACTTCAAATGTTGTTTTAAATCACAAGTCTTTTAACTCTTACAACTTCAACAAAAATCATAAAAATAATAAAGTGAATTAACTCACCACGTGTCACGTTTTCCAATTGAATATATTCCTAATTTTTTATTAGAAGCATAAAATTAAATAAGTAATTTATATAGAAGATAAAAATAAATAAAGCTCTGTGGTTTTTGTCATAAGTTGAATCTTATCATGCAGACATATGGAGATAAACCAATAAACACGGCACCTCTATATATTCTCAGAAAAGATAAACTCAAGTATGTCGCAAAATACTATTAACAAAAAAATAGATATTATTTTATGTAAAGCTCCATGCTTACGTTTTGTGATGTGATAACCAACCAATGACAATCTTCATGCCTTGCTGTTCTATTGTTGATATTAATTAAAAAAATCCTCAGATAAAAATGATATTTATTTTTAATTAATCACACCAAATAAAGAAATATTTATTGATGTTATCCAACAAGAATGCTTATTAAAGAGGATACTGTTGTGCGAAAAGGAACTTGTTACCACCCCCCCGCCCCCTCCTCTCAATCAAATCTGTGTATTTATAGAAAAGATTTCCTAAGCACAACTGCTCAATTCATATTAAATAATAATTACATGAGATGTCAATTTAAAAAATTTAATTTAATTTTTGAGACACATTATAAACTTATTCATCAATTAATTAATGTGACATTGCTTGATATATACTAAGCAACGATATTGAACAAATCGTTTCTCGATATATAGACACACACACTAAGTATATTGCTTAGTTTATTTAAATAACAGTGACATAAAATATTAATTAATTGATGAATAAGTTCATGATGAATTATACTAATTAAATGATCTACACCAATTAATTAATGTGACATATTATTACTATACTAATGGTGTTTAGTAGATCATCAAATTCTCTCTCTATCCTCTCTCTCTATATATGTGAGTGTAGTAATTTGAAAATGTTATATTTGATCTAGACCGTTAGATTAACTTAAATTAAGGGCTATAATTATTTATTAAACTTATTTGTAGAAGGAAGAATTCCATATATATAATAAGTAGCGTTCCAAAAAGTATGTATAAACACAAAAGTTTGCCTTACCGTCTAGCTAAGCTTTACATTATTTTTACAACTACATTTTTTGGAAGATATCACTATTATAGAGTGTGTGAATGTGTGGATCAATATTTATTTTTTTTAAATAATGTCTACTTGTTCAATTTGTTAATACTATTTTTCTTCTAAAAAGTGTTGCAAAATTCTCACTTTTCTTTCCTCAATTTCTAATTATTAGTGACGAAAGAAGTAATTAGTAAGATTTTCTAATCAATTTAAATGCACATATATTCTTCGCCAATATAGTATCATATTATCAAAAATCTCGTCAAAACGAACTACAGCAACAAATAAAAATGGAATATATTAATTTCCACCTTTGTCTGATGGATCATCAATGTACTTTTCCATTTAAATGGGTGTAACATAGAGAGGAACACTTAATTATTTATGAATTCTTCTAATTCCTCTATCAAATAATAAATATGATGTATTACCTTTACATGCAGAACTCGATATAAAATGTTTTTACAGCTATTATTTTTTGAATTCACCAAGAAAATTCAATGTGATTTCTCCCTTTTACTGTACCTCATATATTTATTTAACTTTTCAAATTAAGAAATCAATTGTAAAAACTTAAACAAACCATTTGTGGAGGGAATACTATTCGAATATTCATTTTTGATCAGTTGGTGGTAAATGAAAAGTATTTAAAATTGAAATGCACATCTTACTGGGCCTTTTAGTGCTGGATCAGTATTTGGGCCTTTGAAGTAGTTTTGACTCAATTCGTAAAGCAAGTCAGCCTTTTGTCTCACATGTCCGCCTGACTACGTCATTCACCTCAATTTATTTATAGTATAAATAATCCACTTTCTTTGAAAAAACTTTATACTTTATGAAAAATGTAAAATTTTATGACGTCTAATTATTTGGCAAAGCTTTTTGATAATAATTTTTTATAAAAATTGTGAATTCATATAATGCATAATTAAAATTACTTATCAACTCATCAACTTTTTTTAAATTTTTTTAAACTTGCCCAAACAAGCTCAAAATTTTAAATAATTACATAAAATACATGCCCCATAATTCTTAGGTGTTTCTGTTTATATCTAACTATTTATTCTAAGTGCACAGTTAGAATGGGTCAATAACACTATAAAGATGTATAATCTATGCATCTAATGTCACCCTTAGTAATTTTATCACTCTTTGCTTGCTACGTGTCAAGTTGCCATTCAGACCCCTTTCTCATTTCGTAGTGGGCCAAATTCAAGATTAATGCAAATATATGGTGAAGAATAATGGTAGTCGTCTTACGTGGTACGTATGACGACTATCAATAGTTTTCATTATGAATAACAAAATTCAATTTTGAAAGGAGATTCACGTCTATTCGATGTAATTTTTTTAAGAATAAATTTTATGAAAAATATTTTTTTTATTGTATTTTATTAATAAAACGTGTTTGCAAATAAATATAAATTAATAAATTTTGAAAAATCTTATATCAAACAATGACCTAAATTAAACTCCATAGCACACTTCAGACAAACGTTAAAGATGACTTTGTTTTTCACGAAAAGACAACACAAAAAATGACCCCAAAAGAAATAGAAATGTACCGGCACATTTGTTTGGTTATGTCGTGTCACAAAGCTTGCAAGACCCACGTAGGGGTGGTAATTCGGTTGAGTGACTTGTGAGCCTAGCCCATAAACCGTTCGAGCTCATCCAAATCGAGCCCAAATATTGAATTATGAGGGTAAAGACTTTTAAAACTAGACTAGTGGCAAAAGACTTTACCAAAAGAGAAAGTATCGATTACGAACAAGCCTTCTCGCTAGCAGTCATGCTTAGATTTATTCGAATTTTCTTATCCATTACATCTCATTATGACTATAAGATATGATAAATAAATGTCAAGCAATTTTTTTAAATGGCATCTTTATGATATCATCTATATGATTTAACCATATAGATTTATAGCAAAAGGGAAAGAAAGCAACGTTTGCATGTTATAAAGGTCCATCCATGACCTTAAACAAACGTCTAGGTCTTGAAACATTATATTTAACCAAACCATTAAGACCTATGATTTCGATCAAAATTTGGATAAGCCTTGTGTTCACAAACACATGAAGGACAACAAAATATTCCTTATACTTTTAAGCAGATGCCATACTATTCATTGCTAATGATGTAGGGGCATTATAGTCACTAAAAGAATGTTTGGCAGAACAGTTTGATATGAAAAATATGGAAGATGCCATCAATGTTTTCGGTATTCAGATCTTTAGAGATGGAAAGAACATGCAGATAGCCCTTTCTCAAGCTTCACATATTGACAAATATTTGTTCGATTTACTATGCAAGATTCCAAACGTAGGCACTGATAAATATAGTTTCTACACTTATTCGAGACTCTAAATGATGATATTTTATTGCCCTTTAGATAAAATTCAATCTAATTTATGTTACATTGCATTTGTAGGTAAAACTTTATATTTGATGAAAAATTGCAGAAAATAATACAAAATAGCGAAAAAATGGCAAATTCTAAAGTACGGGACTAAATTGGCTATTGTATGTAAAGTTTGGAGATCAAATTTCATACTTTGAAAAGTGAAGGACTTGAAGGATAATACAACATTAATGGCTTTGAATTGGAGTCCTTTCTATCTAGCAATTGGTGGCTGACTTGGACTCTTTTACCCACAAAGACACACGTGGGGAATTGAAGGCCCAACATTAAAAATTGCATATATTATATTATATACGTACACGTAGAAAAGAGAGGATTCGAGAGGGGGGGGGGGTGCTGCTACTATACACATATATATATATGTGTGTGTGTGTGTATATGTGTGTATATATATGTGTGTGTGTATATATGTATATATATATGTATGTATGTATGTATGTATGTGGGTGTGTGCATAGCAAAAAGGGAGGCGGTTGCTGTTGCACACATTGAGAGAACAAATATCCATCAAGAGATCGAAGAGAAAAATTCAAAAGAGAAAATCATCAAGGACTTCAAGTTGGAAGTATTAATTGGAAATTGAAGAAGATCTTAGTGTAAGATTAAATTCTTTTCCACATCTTTATTCAAAGAATCCGGTGATATATTCAAAAACAATTTCTTGTGTTTATTTTTATGTTATGAGTAACTAATTTTCGTATTAGGGCAAACAATGTAATCAACTTGTTATCATTTATTCTTTTATTTAAAATTTCTGTGATTTATTCTTATATGTGTTGGTTTACTATGAATTTAATACATTGAATTAATTGTTCATTAATTTGATAATTATGTGAGTCTCTTACGAATCGAAATGTGAGTTTGAGATTTCGACCATTTAATAAAATTCGGTAAATTAGTATAACATGTAGAGATACCTATACTAGTTATTGCGGTCATAATATGAATTCTTAGAATTAGTATTTCGTTTAGCTAAGGTTGATTCACATAGAGATATATAATTGAATTAGTTAAATAGTCTCAATGAGAACCCGAGAGGAGTAAAACAATTTGATCGTACACTGCATTAAGTTATGAATCTTGAATTAAGAATTAAGGTGATTAATAGATAAAATTGTTATTCCATTTTATCCCATATTTGAATCTTCAATCAATTGTTGTTTTCAAAATTTTAATATATTCTAGTAAAAAGTAGTTAGAAAAAAATAATCACAACTATCATAATTCTTTACTTGCTTTTATAAAATATGAGGTAGAAAAATTAGATTAAGTCTTGAAGTATAGTCCTCGTAAGAACGATATTCGGATTCAAATGTCCACTATACTACTTGTTACGATATCGTACACTTGCGATATAAAAAATGTAAAGGCACTTACCTTTTAGACGTGGAATATACCTCTCGAAGGAGCATTATTATAAAACTTCTATGAGGTGGAGAGGATTAGGCATATTCCTTATGTATCTACAGTAGAAAGTCTCATGTATGCTATGCTCTACTTTGATCATATATTTATTATGCTATTGGGATTGTAAGTCGATATCAATTTAATCCTGAAGTAGAGCACTCAAGTACGGTTAAGTATATACTTAAGTATCTATGGAGAATGAAATATTATATTCTTGTGTATTCAAGCACCGATCTAATTCCCATAGAATATACTAAAAGCTTTAATATGATTAAGACTCTAGAAAAATCAAAATTGGGATCAGTGTTTATGTTGGGAGGTGGTACTATCGTTTGAAAAATTATCAAATAGTCTTATATTGCTAATTTCACTGTGGAACCAGAATACATGGTGTAACGATACTATCTTTGTGCCTAAGCTGTTAGAATATACATATTGTTCACTCTAAGAGAGTCTAACCCCATCTTATTCTTCGTAGATTTCTGTCGCGTCCTAAGGATTTGAACTTATGACATTTCCTTTAAGAAAGATTTAAGTTGAATCTTGGTATCAATTTGAAAAAATTTTTGTATAACTTAGGTATTATTCGTTCTGGGAGAGCTTACCTATCTTATTCCTGACATATTTCTATCATGTTCCCAGAAATTGAACACATGACTTTCTCTAAAGAGAGACTTAAATTGAACTCAAAATCTCTTATGGATTCCTATCGCTTTGTAGGATTCGAACTCAAAATCTCTATTTTACAAGAGATTTAAGTTGAATTCTGTTGCCAATTGGACAAGTGAAGCATAGAAGTCAAATCATAACACATGGCAGTTTGTAAAATGGCCAAGGAGGCTATATAGCTCAATATGTTAGGGATCTTGAAGTGGGATTGTAGTGAAAGCAAAGAACCAAAAAGACATCAATGTGGAGAACATATTTGAGCAGAAGTACCACCATGTCAGAAATATTGTTTAGCGTGGGGACGTGTCCCTGTGCCAGATTCCATTTGCGAAAAAACCTCGTGGACCCATTCACTAAGAGCTTGCTGGTGAGGAGTTTTGAAAATCATTTCGAGTACATAATTCATTTTCTGGATGTGTTTTTTCAGAGTTTTCCTAGAAGTCATGATATCTTTTTGATATAATTTCATTTTAATTAGGTTTTTATGGGTTTCCTATAAATAGTATTCATTATTTTCATTGTAAGAAGGGGAACACATTATTGAGAGATTAAATCGAAACAAGGTTGCTTTCTTCTTGTTCTTCGTTGAACTCAATTTCGAACTTATCAAGGATTTCATCTTTGTAGCATTTATCAATTTCATAGTATGGTTCATAATTTTTATGATAAAGGGGTCAAGTTCCTTTATAACTTTGGTTTCTTGATTCAATAAATTATTGGGTCAAACTTCGAATTGAGATTTTAGCTTTCTTGGGATTGTGATTCAATCTTTTATAGGTTTTAGAGTTACTATTGCTATGTGAGTTCAAATAAAAACACACAACTGGTGACCTATGAAGTAAACTTGGACCGAGATTTACATTAAAGGCTCAAACCATACACTTGACCTAAAGTGTATTTGATATATATTTGTGCCCTTGGCCCTATTACATACATAACACACGGTTGAGTCCATTTAGCCACCTTTTGAGAGAAAATCCAAGGCTGCTTCTTGTACTTTTTCTACTCCTTGCTTTCGGTCCATTTGTGCGGACGTGCTACCTTTTTCCTTGCCAGCACTTAGGTTGACGATTTGGCTATTGGTTCGACCCTTCTATGCTTGGCTGCTTTGGCTTTCTTTATGCGATTTGTTGGTTAATTCTCTTGAGGTTTTGAGTGTGATTCTTGGCCCCTCTCTAGTGGATCTACTTTGGGTCTCAAATATGAGCCCAATACAAATCCATTTTGGTGCCATTCTTTGTGATATTGATAGAGAAGTGTTATTCTTCATTCATAGCTTATTATTCCATTATTGTTAATTGATTTGGAACTTACTATGTGTTTGTTTGATCAGTTAAATATTGTATTTAACTCCACAAATTGGTATCAGAACATCCAGTGGTTTGATTGGTTGCTAATTTCGATCCCATCGACTGAAAATTGGAATTGATGTGATTGAGGCGTGTGTATAGTTGCAATTGAATCGTAGGTTTGCTAATTTTGCAATAAGAACTTGAATTCTTAATTAATTTCGCATATCTCATTGGTACAAACTACAAATAGGTGTGCTCTGGTAAATTGACTGAAACTCTTTAAATTACTACAATTGCAGGTCATCGTGTGGGGTGACTAATAGAATTGTGGTATTGCCCGCTGCTAGTATTTATGACTATTTGTCTAAATTGTGATATTATTGTTTTTGTGGCTATATTGATTGTTTTTTAATTTTCGTATTTTTGTTGAGCTATTTGTGCTTAGATTTGTTACCTTTGACCTTACTTGGTTGAAAATCCCTTGAGACCTAGGTTTGAATCTCATAAAAATCCTAAGAAGATTGATGCATAACTGCGACCTATAGGACATTCTTTTCATGGTTGTCTCTACGAATGTTGCTTACATGCTACGTGTCTTATTTTTTAAGATGTTTGCGCACTTAGGTGTTTTTAACGGTAAATTTGATTATTCTATTTGGGAACAAAAGATGAAAGAGATTTTTATGTAACAAAAAGTTTCAAAAGCCATTGATAATTCCTTTGCCGCAATTGTGATTGAGGATCATGAAAAGTGAGTTTGACGAATTTGCTTATACTTCTATTATCTTGCACTTATCTGATTATGTTTTGCGAAAAGTTAGCAAATATGATACTATCAAAAAACTTTGGAATAAGCTTGAGGAGCTTAATTTGACTCAATCCATTCCCAACAAACTTTTTTTATGTGACATTTCTTTTCAGTTTCAAAATTGATCCCTCAAAAGAATTAGATAACAATCTTGACGGTTTCAACAAGTTGGTTCAAGATATTATAAATTGTGGTCAAAAGTTCTGATGAATATAAATCTATTATTCTCTTGAACATTTTTCTTAATAATTATAAGGAAGTCAAGAATGCAATCAAATATGGAAGGGAGACCCTTAGATCTAATAAAGGCATTGATTCCTTAAAGGTTAAGGAAAAAGAAATGAAAGTTGAAAGAAACGAGAGAAAATCAAAAGAGATTCAACAAATGAGGGATATATTTCAGTTTAGGGATAGTGATGGGCAAAATAATGGTGGCAAGAAAAATGAAGAGGTAGATTTAAGTCACAGGGAAAGGCACAGGGGAGGATATTTATGGTTGTAGGAAACTAGGACATTTCATAAGTGACTGCCAAAAAGAGACAAACAAATTAAGAGATCAGAGGGGTGGTGAGCCCAGTGGAGGCAAACGTTGTTGTCTAGAGGGACGAACCTGGTATGGTTTAGATGTTTTTAGATACTGAACCAGTTGATATTAACCAGTCTATGAACTCTCATATCCATATGCATGAGTGGATTCTTGACTTTTGGTGTTTCTTTTCATGTTACATCAAATATAATGTGGTTTAATCATTTGCATAAGTCTATTCATGAACATGTAGCTGTATGTGATGGAGTCTCATATAAGATTACTAGCGTGGGTAGTGTGACTGTCAGTTTTGACAATGGTTTTGTGCATACACTAAAAGAATTTAGGTATATTCCAAATATGGGTAGGAATTTAATTTTTTGTGGGAGAGTTGAAGCGTATAGGTTTCACTGGTACACTTGGTGATGGAGTGTTAAAAAAATGTTTAAAGGAGCACTTAGAGCCTTTAAGGCTATTAGGAACAACGACATTTACATTACGCATGCTGAACTGATTGGTGGTTTAAATTCCACATCACAACACTGATCACACATAGAAGTGAAACAATAAGTTAGCTCATGTTAGTGTTAAGTGACTTAATTTTCTTAACGATGATGGGGTGTTTGGTAAGGATTTGGCGTCTGACAGATCATTTTGCGATCATTGTATGCTTGGTAAATATTGCAGGTTGTCATTTACGTCTAGCACATACAAGAAATTTATGGTGTTAAATTCATTCCTACTTATTTGTGGGGTTTGGAGAGCAATCCCACTTTCGGTGGTTATAAATATTTTCTGTCCATTATTGATGATTTTTCTAGATGTTTGTGGGTTTATTTGCTGAAAGATAAATATGAAACTTTCATGAATTTTAAAAATTGGAAAGTTAAGGTGGATAACTGACAAGTAAAAAAAAATATTTGCGTATTGATAATGGTATCGAGTTATGCAATGCTAACTTTGATAATTTATATAATAAATTTGACATCACTAGATACAGGACTATGCCTTACACTTCCTATCAAAATAGGGTTGCGTGATAAAGTTAGATGTATTATGTTAAGTTCTGGCGTGCTTTAGTCTTTTTGGGGTGAAACTATTATAACTGCTTGTTATCTGACTAATATGACTCATTCCGATACTTTAAATGGTGATACTTTGTATGATATTTGGTATGGTAAATGTGCTGATTATTCTATGCTTAGGACCTATGGCTATGCTGCTTTTTCTCATCAAAGTGAGCGAAAACTAAAACTTATAGCAAAGAAGTGTGTCTTTTTAGACTACCCTGAGGGAGTAAAGGGATATAGGTTATACGATAGAAGTTAGAAGGGCGTGAGAATAAGCATAAGTCGCTATGTCACATTTAATAAGTCTAAAATGCATTGAAAAAAGAGTGAGGAACAATAAGAAACTGTTAGGTAAGAGTCCCCACTTGAGGTAGAGCGAGTGAGCGTCCATATTCCCATTACCTCAAATGAGGTGGAGACTAATACACAAACTCAGCAACATATAGAGTTAGAAGGTGATGAGGAAGTTGTTGAGGACAACCCTATTGACTAAAACCCTCTAGCTGACTATACCACAACCTATACTAGTTATCAAGAACTAGTTTATAAGGAGCCAAATACTAATGAGGAGGCTATGATGAGTCAAGAAAGTGAGAGGAGTTGCTAAGTGTCATGAGAGAAGAGATGATTTCTCTTGCCAAGAATCAAACTTGAAATTTAGTTCCTAGACCTAAGGAAATTCATACTAGGATGCAAATTGGTTCATAAAATTGAGGGAAGCATTGAGAATGAGCAATAAGATATAAGGCTAGACACGAGGTACATGCAGAAGGAAGTGATATGTTATAAAAAGATTTTTCACCAGTTGTTAAGTATACCACTTTTAGAATCATGTTTGCTTTTGTTGCTTACTATGATTGGGAACTTGAGCAATGTGTTTTTTAAAGAAATCTCTTTATGGGCTAAAATAGTCCCCATATAAGTGGTACAAAAAATTTAATTTTTATGTAGTGTTCATTGGTTTCAAGAGGAGTTTGATTATTGCTTGTATTACCTGCACCATAACACTAATAAAGAGTGCGTGTATTTGTTACTTTATGTGGATAACATGTTAATTGGACCTAGCATGAAGGTGAAAAACAAGATTAAAATGGAGTTAGGGAAAGAATTTGACATGAAGACCTATGACATACTACAAGGATCCTTAGTATGGAAATTAAATGGTATATGTGCATCAAACTCCCTACATGTTTAAAGTTTTAAAGAAATTTGGCATGCTTGATTGCAAACAAACTTTTATGCCTCTTGGAAATCAATTTATTTTGTCAAAAGAACAATCACCTGCTAATGATGAAGAAAGATAATTTATAAATAATATTCCTTATTGAAATGTCATTGGTTCCGTTATGTACCTTATGGTCTGTACTAGACCTGATTGGTTTTCACTATGAGGTACATGTCTAATCATGGTCCCAAATATTGAGAAGTATTAAAGTGGCTGCTTAGGTACTTAAAAGGGTACTTTTGATGCGGGGTTAGTTTATAAATTTGCTAATGAGGGCGTGAAAGTTGAAGGTTTCACAGATGCTAACTATAATGGTGATAGAGATAATATGAAATTTACTTCATCTTATTTGTTTACTTTGTGTGATTCCTGTGTGAGTTAGAAGTCCTAGCTCCAATATATTGTTGCTTTATCTACCACTGAACTTGAGTATATTGCTGCTACAGAAACTATTAAAGAATTTTTGTGGTTTAGAGGTTTACTTATTGAACTTGGAATTTTAAGTGATAATGTGATAGTATACTCTGATAGTCATTTTGCTATTTATCTGTGTAAGAATCATGTGTTTCATGAATGCACTAAACATATAGATTTTAAGCTACATTTTATTAGAGATGTAGTGTCTCAAGATTTGATAAGGATTGCAAAAGTGCATTTAGATTTCAACCCTATAGATATGGACACTAAGGTGCTTCCCTTGGTAAAGTTTAGAAGTTGCCTTATACTTCTAAACATTGGTAAATGTATGCGATGTTCAATTTTATTTGAAATCACATTGCGTGACTACTAAACTAGTTTTTTTTTTCTCTTTTGTAGGTATGGTTGCATCAAGGTGGAGAATTGTTAGGTATTTGATACCAAATACAAACCTGAGGAGATGATGAATTTGTCGGATCAAAATAATTAATATGGTTTCGTTTGCGACCCATTGTTGAGACTTATTTGTTAACACGATTAATTTATATGAAAACTTTATGCATGTAGTTTTCTTTTTCATTAACCTATTGGTATTTAAGAGATGATTTTTAATTAGAAACCACTTGTGATGTCGTAATATTTTGATGGAGGACTTAGTCACCATTCAGTAACTAAAGTTTAGAGATGTCATTAGAGGTTTTGACATGTTATTATAACTTAAGATTAGTCAAATCATCTTTAGTCATAATGCTATGTCACGGAACATAAATCACATAAATAATTAATTTGGTGATAAATACGATATCTCATAAAGTGTGGTTAATCCATATAATGATTATTTGGCCCTACTGGAAAATAGTTATATTAAAGATTTAATTGCAATAAAGTGATTAATAAATATCGAAATAAGAAATTTTCTATGTCCACTAGTATAAAAATATTTGTATTTGATATTACTAAAGTCTTTATAAATTCAATGTTTGATTACAACATCTACCAAAAGGAAGGTCTAAATTTACAAAATTGAATTGGCATTGGTTAATTTAAAGATAATTTTTATAGCAATTAATGTATGTGTTAATCTTATGAAATGGTTCCTAATTTTTTTAATTGCTCTATTCGTATTCCGATTTTATGCGATGATAACTTAAAATTCTTCTAACATCAAGGTGTATGGATCTTGACTTGACGCTCATTGTGGATGGACCACTTGTTCTTACGGAATCAAGTAATCTAGAGAAGAGGACACCAAAGAATCATGGGAAAGATCCTATCGCTTAAGCTTGAGTCTCTACTAATGTCAGTAAAAGCATCAGGGGATTAATCTTTCAATGTGACAAGGCCAATGACTTTATAAAGGCATTGAAGAGCGATTTTTAGGTTTTCACAAAATGTAAGCCAACCCTTAATGAAAAATCTTTCAGGCATAAGAGAGGCTAAAGCATGAGAAGTTGGAATTGCTCGTCTAATAACTCATGATAAAGAAAATAAGAACATTGATAATATGGTCCTAACATTTTAAAAATTACCAATGATGAAAACGAGTAACAAGGATGTATGTTTGTTTTGCAAGAAAAAAGGCATATGAAGAAGTACTACTTCAAGTATAAGAAATGACTTAAAAGAGGAACACTTGTCTCATTTGTATGTCATGGATCTCATTTGGTTAAAGTTCCAAACCATATATGGTGGATTAATTCTAGTACTACAATTCACATTGTTAATACTATGTAGGGCTTTTTGGACCTAAGAAAACGACAATCAAATAAGCAAAATATCTATTATGGAAATCGGTTGTGATCAACTGTTTAAGGTGTGGGAACCTTTAGATTATTTTTAAAATTGGTTTTTATTTGGATCTTAAAAAAACTTTTTATGTTCCAACATATTCTCGTAATTTAGTTTCTATTTCAAAACTAGCACCATTAAGTTTTAAATTGTATTTGAAAATAAGTTTTAGTTATTAAAATTTGGTTGTTGTTGGACATGGTGTCTTGGTTTGTAATTTATATAAATTTTATTTAGATCCCACTTACGAATGCAATTTTTCTGACCTGCCTAGTACTAGTATTGACAATAAGCATTGTATGATTAAAGAGAATTCATCTGAACTATGACATAGAAGATTGGAACATATATCCATAAAGAGACTCAAAAGATTTGTAAATGATGGAGTTTTACCAACTTTTGACTTTATTGATTTTATGACTTGTATTGACTTCACAAAGGAAAAGTAAACAAACGAGACCACTAAAGGTGCCAAAAGGAATTCAAATATTCTTGAGATTATTCATAAAGATACTTGTGGACCTTTTCCCACTCACTGTCTAAATGGCCAGAGATATTTTATCTCATTCATAGATGACAACTTAAGATATATGTGTCTCTATCTTCTAAATCATAAGGATGAGGCACTAGATGTCTTCAGAATTTATAAAGAAGAAATAGAGAAATGAAAAGAAAGAAAAGTCAAAATTAGAAGGTCGGAAAGTGGTGGATAATATTATAGATGATATACTAGAAAAGGGAAAAAGCCAGGTCAATTTGCTATATTTTTAGCAGTTGAAGGCATTATAGCTCAACATATGATACTGGTACCCCACAACAAAATGGTGTAACTAAAAGAAGAAATGAAACCTTAATAGACATGGTTAGGAGCTTGATGAGCAATTCAAGTCTCTCATTACATTTATGGAATGGAGCCTCAAGAACTGCCATGTGTATCTTAAATAGATTTCCATTTAAGGCAGTTCTTAAAACACCATTTGAAATTTAAAATGGATGGAAACCTAGTTTGAGATATATACACATCTAGGATTGTCAAGTTGAAGTGAGGATTTATAATCCTCAAATAAAATAGTAGGACATAAAGACAGTTAGCAGATATTTCATAGGCTATTTGGTGAACTCCAAAGGTTATAGAATCTATTATCCTTCTCACACTCCAAGAATAGTCGAAGCTAGAAATGCAAAATTTCTAGAGAATCATGAAGTGGGTGAAAGTAAGTTTCCTAGAAATATTGATTTTTCAGAAAATTAACGAATTTGTAGGATTATCTTCCAATCAAGGTATATTGATTCATTTTGAAAGAAAGAACTCAAAAATAACTGGAAGTGAACCAACTCAAGACAACTGTTATTACACGAGGGTAACATACAATGAGAATTGCAACTCAATTTAGAACAAGTAGAACCTCATTGACTCAAATATGAAAAATTGAGATGATGTAGTGGGTTGATAAAGAAACCAAACCAAGAATTTTATAGCAATTATGTTGTATATCTTCAAAAGTCTGATGCATGTGTTGGACTTAACGATGATCCTGACTCATTTTCAGAAGCCATAAAAGGAGAAAAATCAAATTTTTGGTACGATGTCACTAATGAAGAGATGGAATCTATGGCTAAAACTTATATAAAGCTAGATTGTAGACAATGGTTTCACTCAAAAGTTAGGTATCGATTTTCATGAAACACTTTCTTTGATTTCTAAGAAAAATTCATTTAGAATTATTATAGCTTTCGTAGCTCAATTTGATATGGAGCTACATCAGATGGACGTATAAATAACGTTCTGTATGAGGATCTTGAAGGAGAGGTATGTATACATGAAACAACCTGAAGAATTTACTATTGATGAAGGAAATTACATTGTTTACAAATTAAGAAAATCTATATATGAACTAAAATAGGCTTCCTATCAAGTATTTGAAATTTCACAATGTTATTAATTCATATAATTTTACAAAAATTATAGACCATGATATATATCTTAAAGTCGGTAGGAACAAATACATTTTTCTATTCCTATATCTAGATGATATTTTACTTGGAAATAGTGATTTAGGTTTTCTACTTGCCACAAAACAATTTTTTAGCTGAAACATTAAAACAAATGATATAGGGGAAACCTCTTATGTATGCACAATGTTGACTACAACATTATGATCAACTAATACATCTTTCTCCTCCTAAACTTAGTGCTTGATACTCAGCAAGGAGCAAGAGGGGAAATGACTATTTGGGAGAGAAATATTTGAATTTACATGCCTTTTCTCCTTTAGACAATATTATATGTAGATTTCCATGGGGGACTTGGGGGCAATTGAGTCTTTCTAGTAAATTACAGATGTCAATCATTTAATGGTGGATTTCCAACTGATTCTGTTACATTTACATTTTACTCATAGATTATGTGTTTTGTATTTATTGATTTTGAAGTCACGCTTTAATTTTTATATACATATGTTTTTTATAATTTTTGCAAAAAAGACATCTAACCCTCTTATTTGCGAGCTCCTCTTGGGTTTGTTCTTAGCCTCATGCTTTTTAGGCTCGCATATAAAGGTTACATCTTTGTTTGTTTATTTAAATTTCCTTATTCAAAAAAAAAATCTCCCAAGTTTGAACATAATTAATTCTACTTTTTATCGCATATGATATAGACATTACTTTGGACCATTTGTTCGTGTGCCTCTTCATATTTAAGGGCTAAGATTACTTTATTTTTTTGTGGCTCATATTGAGTACATTGAGATTCAATGGTTGAGATGTGTGTCTTGGAGCTAGTACATACATAATGCTCCTAGTCATTATTTTCTTCTTCGTTCCAAAAAAAGTGCTCTGAGATTTTTTTTGTTACTGATTTTTTGAGGAGGGTCAGTTCCCTCTATACTCTTTCCAAGGTGAATTCTAAGCGTTATCAATATTCTTGCATCGTTCTTACTGACTCCACTGCATTTTCCTGATGTACTCTCTTCAGTTTTCTTCATTATACTTTATTTGATTGAACGAAATGTTAGAAATATTACTAGNAGAAATAAAACTTATCGACTAACCAAGTCTTGTGACAGCACGATATCTTAAAGCAAAATTGCCTGTCGATAACTGCTGTGACTTCTGTGGACAATCACCTCCAGGATACAATGATCAAATAAACCAATTGTGCAGCACCCACAAGTGCTTTTCAGAACTCACAAGTGTACTTCAAAAAATATGTAAAATTGAGTATAATATTTTACTGAATCGGAAGATACAATTTTGTATTTTTAAATAATTTTCTAATACTCAGATGTGGGTTTATATAGACAGAAAAATAATGTAATTGCCTCCACCATGATCCAATATTATTTGCAATTTTTATGGCTAGTGGTAATGAGTTGTTAATACTGGACAGTTAAAAACGGACATATTTTAATGGCTAGTTGACCCATTAAATAACTTCGAAAATGATAAAAAAATAATTATTATTAAAATCAAGAAAGCCCAAGAGCCTGAGGCCCCAATGAGAGACTTTTTAATATAATGCGTGAGGAGTGACTCGAACCCCCGACCTCCCACACAAATTCCACACTTTTCACCAGTTGGGCACTTCACTTGAATTAATTATTTCTTTTACATATTATATTTATTGTATAAATATCTAACAATTCCCCACATAACGAAATGTTAGAAATATTACTAGTTGCAATATAGTAAAATGCAGAAATAAAACTTATCGACTAACCAAGTCTTGTGACAGCACGATATCTTAAAACAAAATTGCCTGTCGATAACTGCTGTGACTTCTGTGGACAATCACCTCCACGATACAATGATCAAATAAACCAATTGTGTAGCACCCACAAGTGCTTTTCAGAACTCACAAGTGTACTTCAAAAAATATGTAAAATTGAGTATAATATTTTACTGAATAGGAAGATACAATTTTGTATTTTTAAATAATTTTCTAATACCCAGATGTGGGTTTATATAGACAGAAAAATAATATAATTGCCTCCACCATGATCAAGTATTATTTGCAATTTTTATGGCTAGTGGTAATGAGTTGTTAATACTGGACAGTTAAAAACGGACATATTTTACTAGCTAGTTGACCCATTAAATAACTTCGAAAATGATTAAAAAAATAATTATTATTAAAATCAAGAAAGCCCAAGAGTCTGAGGTCCCAATAAGAGACTTTTTAATATAATGCGTGAGGAGTGACTCAAACCCCCCGACCTCCCACACAAAT